>JARKVS010014099.1:36989-78347 GCA_030770645.1 Numenius phaeopus
TCATTGTAATCAAGTCATGCCCTTTTTCACTCAGCCATTCCTCCACAGAAAACAACAACACTAATACTGATAGAGGAATGTACAAAACAGGATTACTATACCACTGTTAGGCAACTTCCTGCTCCCTCCCCCGGCCAGCTCCCCTGGCTATGTACTGGGCATGGCACATACATGTGCATACATGGTACATGGTATAGAACATCTGTCTCCTGTGCCAGCTCCTTGGGAAAATTAACCCTATCCCCCCCAGAACCAGGACACATATCATATATTGTACTTTATTCCCCACAGAGAAATATGCTTTTCCATCCAATAAATTAACTGTCTGTACATATTCCTCTGTCTCTCGAGGGATATTTGTAAGCTGAATAAAAAATAGATATTAAATTCACATTTAATTTCTGGATGCAATTCCCAAACTATAGGTTTTTAATGACTGGAAAATAAAGGGCTGAGTATTCTGATGAGCATTCTGAACACATATGCTTAATCAGTCTATAAACACAAGCTCGGGATCCCAGATCTGGGAATCTTGTTTTGCCAGAGATGGTTACTCTCATCGGGAGCTCTTTCACCTCTGTCCGTGCTGCCCTTCCAATCCATCTATGCCTCCTCCTGTGTGCTGGTCCTGGGACCTCCACCTTTGCCCATTCCATGTATATGATGCAGGTGTTATATGCACATCTCCACAGACTGCTCTCTTCCTTATTATTTATAGAATAGAATAGAATAGAATAGAATAGAATAGTTCAGTTGGAAGGGACCTACAGCGATCATCTAGTCCAACTGCCTGACCACTTCAGGGCTGACCAAAAGTTAAAGCATATTATTAACGGCATTGTCCAAATGCCTCTTAAACACTGACAGGCATGGGGCATTAACCACCTTTCTAGGAAGTTTGTTCCAGTGCTTGAAATGTTTCCTAATGTCAAGTCTGAACCTCCCCTGATGCAGCTTTGAACCATTCCCACGTGTTCTGTCACTGAATACTGGGAGAAGAGATCAGCACCTCCCTTTCTACTTCCCCTCTTCAGGAAGCTGTAGAGAGCAGAGATTGCCCCTCAGCCTCCTTTTCTCCAAACTAGACAAACACGGAGTCCTTAGCCGCACCTCATAGGACATGCCTTACAGACCTTTCACCACCTTTATTGCCCTCCTCTGGATGCATTCGAGTACCTTAACATCCTTCTTAAATTGTGGGGCCCAGAAATGCACACAGTACTCAAAGTGAGGCCGCATCAACACTAAATACAGTGAGATAATGTCCTGGTTTGAGGTAAAATAGAACCAATTTTCTGTTCAGCAATTTTACATTTTAGCTAGGCCTCTTCTCACTCTCTGAAATTAACAGCATATTGGGCAGAAAACTGTTCGTTCTCAGAGTGATAAGACCACTGTTTATACTTCATGCCAAGGAATGGTATGCAGAGAGGCTCTTGCTTATACTTATTGCTATAACAACCAAGGTCAGCCAATCTCGTTATTTGCCCCCTTAGAGGGGTAGAAACCGAAAAGCGTAGAGGGGTCACACCTGCAGGGAGGAGTGGACAGGACAGGTGATCCAAAACTGACCAACAGAGTATTCCATCCCATCTGCCCCATGCTCAGCTCACAGGTGCTGCTCCTGAAAGCTGATTCCTCCACAGCTTCAACCTGTGGCACATGTGAAAGACAAGATGCTAACTGCAATACAACTTGCTTAGAAGAATGAACGCTACCTGAGACTATGAGCTTTTACTTTGGGGTCGATATGACCTGAAGACCCAACCTAAGCCAGCTCTTGCCAGCTGAGAACACCCCATACCAGTGACAAAGCAATAGAAGATTTATTCTTCAATGAAACCAGGCATATAACCACAGCCAGAACTGCAATCAACCAGAATCCAGTATAAACCCCCAACCTGCACAGGGCATCAGTTTGGAACAATGAAGATTAACATACCACTGACCATATGTCTGCACCATCTGCATGGGACAACATGTACTTATCCTGCATAGGACAAGTACGTACCAATTATGCAAGCAATAGTAACTGATTAGCCCACCCCTTAACACGAGTAATTTGATTGATCTACACAACTGTATTGTAACATGTATAAACCCTGCTTTCCTCTGTATCAGGGTCCTCCATGCATTAGGCTGGGGCACTGCTATACACATAGCTAAAAAAAAAGAATAAATTCCCTTGGTAATTCTGTGCTAGGCGTCCTTGCCTCTCCTCAGCTGGTGAAGAACTGACTTTTACACATCTATGCTTTGCTTGCATGGCAGTCTGATTCTGGATTCCTGGGGTTTGGAGCTTTGCTTCCTTGACAGGGATCAAGCCAAGGCATGCGGATCAACAAAAGGGCCTCATTCCCCTGTAGTGTTTTTTGCGAACCAGCCAGCCTGTCCCCAGAAGAGACAAGCAACCCCCTCCTGCCTCCCAGCCACGGCCATGGGGTTTGGGGCTGCTGTTGTAGAGAAGTGTCACAGAAAGGCTCAGACTGGTATGATTGGAAGATGACAGTGGAGGCACCAGCAGGAGGACCCAGCAGGGACAGGGCTGTCAGCCAGCCAGCACCTGGATTAGCAGGTCTTCAGGACCTGCAGCCTGGCGACTGCTCAAAGGGCTTGGAAAACCCAGCCCTGGTGCTTGAAAGTGGGAGACTGGGAGAGTATGAGTGATGCCTGCTCTGTTGCAGCATTACGTTAAATAAAATCCCTGGATTGTTCTTTCATTTTGAAAAAACACCCCATGAAAAGCACCTAGATGTTTATTGGGTTCTCTGAAAGGAGAGCTGGACATGCAGGGGTGGCAGCGCCAGCATGACGATGAGGACGTATGCTCCATCCCCAGGGCTGACCACGCACTCCCCTGCACTTGATGGGGTTTGCTTCCCAGAAGCATCACCTGGGAGGTGGTGTTTGGGGGCCTTAGAGCTCTGTCATCTCTTGATGCTTGGTTGCTTCTCACAGGCCTCCTCTCAGCTGGGGGCTCGTGGTTCATAGACCCTCTGTGCCAGTCAGAGCACCACTGTGGGGATCCACTCCAGGACCTCTCCCTGTCCGCATTCCTCCAATAGGTAGGAGATTCAACTATGAATTCCTCATAGTCGTTGTCTGCTCTCACCGTGTGCAGGACACAGTTGAAAGGCCACCTGCAGAGTGGGCATGCAGCTCTCATTGTGGCCCGCTGCCGGATGCAGCCATAGCAGAATCTGTAGAAGCAGACATCCACATAGGCTGTGGTGTTGACATCTCCAAGGTAGATAGGGCATGGGTCGTCTTCTGATGCCTCTGACTGCCCAGCCCGCTGCAGCTGAGTACTGCTGGCCTTCACAGCAGAGCCACTCTCCTCCAGACCTTCCTCAGTGTCCAACATCATGTGCTGCAAAGATGTGCAGTGTCTGACCTTTCCTCATGCTAGAAAGAGAAAAGCAAAGAAAACCCAAGAAAGCAGAGGGGAGGTAAGGGCCTCCCAAAAGGTTTCCTTGAGGGACATAAAGCATCAGCATCAGCCCTGTGGGGCAGCCAGCCCCATGGGCTGCCCTCCACACCTACCCCCTTGGCTCCCCTCAGGCATGCTGCCCACCAGTCCGAGACCCCCGCCCTAGCTCCCAGACAACCAGCATGACGTGAGCTAGCAAAGGGTACCTGAAGGAGGAGGTGGTCAGGGAAGACAGAGGAACTCACCAGGAGTCTTCAGCAGTGCCTGCAGCCCTGGGACAGCTGCTGTGCAGGACCCTCAGCATCCTGCAGCCAGGCAGTGGGGAGATGAGCACTGGAAGAGCTGGCCTTAGCGTCTAGAGCTGTTGCTCTCCTCAAAGCTGAGACTCAAGCCCAAGCTCACAGTCCTGCTCAAGCTTGCGTACTGTGCTTGTACACCCGCAGGAGCCCTGGGTAAAATGTGCTGGGACTGAGCCTGGGGCTGCTAAAGAGCAGTGAGGTCACATGTAGTCACAGATCCTCCATAGTGACATCACAGGGGTCTCTGAGGCTGCCCCTCTACTGCTGCCCAGCAAGGAGGGCAAACACCTCAAAAGGGAAAAGCCCCTGCTTCACAGGACATTGGCCATCTTCATGTGGCCTTGCAGTGGAGGCTTTAACCTCAGGCTTGTCAGGTCCTGTGATGAGAGGCTGGTGCCTCTGAACACAAGGGCCTGGCAATGCACAGCACAGCAATGCAGGGGGTGAAACTCTGGTGACCTCCTCTGAGCAAAAGAGTGCCCTGACTCAGCTCCTCCCACTGGAAGAAGACATTGCTTTTAAGACTGCCTGAAATATCCAGGGATTAGAGATTAACACACACAGAAGGATGATTTCAGTGTGTGTGCACTTTTTTCCCAGGTGCTGTTTGTTTTGCATTATCTCTAGTAGCAGGAGATAATGCAAACAGATAAAAACCAGCAGATAAACAGATAAACCAGCAAGATTTAATTCCTAAAATAGCTTTAAATCTTCTTAAATTAAATCAGAACAGCAATATGTTTTGAATTTTTAGTCTTCTTGTTTAGTAACAGTGTTCACAAATACAAACTCTTTTCCTGGCTGGTGCAAAATAAAAGCTTAGGGACCATAAATATCTGAAGTGGTGCTTTACTGAAGGTTTACTAAGTTAAAAATCTGTGCAAACAATTTAGGAGTCTAAAATAGAGTCTCAGAAGAGTTTGAGCCACCAAGGACTGGATTTCCAAAGGTAGTTCTATTTGGGGTCTAGAAGTATTGAGAAGCTAATAGCAGTCTTTGGCTACTAATTATAACTAAAATCCATGCCTGCTGTAGCCCAAGCCTTCCTGGCTTTCAGCATGCCTTGGGTCTGCAGACAATTTCTACCAGGTAGACAAGGGTATAGCTTTATCCTCATCAGCCATGCTCCTCTGCTGAAACTCATCTCCTCTTGGTAGCTAGGGGAGAAAGGTAGATTTACGCAATTCATGTTCACTTAGCCTGACAGTTTAGGTGGGTTTTTTACAACTACATAGGTCTGTGATTTATGGCAGTGGGACATAGGTAGACACTCACTTCTTCTGACTCTGCTGCAGAGGGAGTAATCTGCAGTATAAGTAGTGTAGCAGGGAGGGTGGTGGTGGAGGTGATATTACCTCAAATCCCAGCTGGCCTTTGTTTTAGTGCATTCCAGTTCCTGAAACAGTTCAGGACAGCTACACTAATTAGTCAATAGATTTCAGTGGGAGTGAGGTGTGTACACAGGAGCTGGTGATTAACACCTCTGAAAAATCTCACTTTGGGGTGATCTGGCAAATTTTACCCATAACCTTTTCTGCACCTCCTAGCACAGGTTCAGCTCCATTTCTATCACTATTTTCCTGAGAGACAGCCATCTCTCTGAGAAAAAAGATGATATGAAGGTAAAAATGGAAGAAAATTAGAGTGGAAGGATTAAAATAACACTGTAGTGAGCTGGTGATTTCAACAGGGTGGGCCTACTGCACAGAGATGTTTGCAGGACTGGAGCTAAAGTGCTAAAAGTACAAAACCAACTTTTCCTTGCTTTTGAGTCTGCAGTTGATTATGGCAACAAAAATGGTACCCAGAAAGCTGGAGGCAAATCTTAAGAGCCATAATCAAAAGCAAAAGATGAACTGAGAAATATTTTACTCTGCCAAAATTTGTGTGCAGAGGTTCTGTGGTTCCTCTGCAAGATAATATTTTCCTGCATAGCAAAGGATATTGCAAATATTGGTGTGAGTGCAATCAGAAGATTAAGAAAAAGGAACGTTTGAACACAAGAGCCTAGTCAGTCAGGGAGTGAGGTAAATGTTTTTAATATTTTATTTTTAAAGGTACCTTCTCATAACTGCAAATAGCTTCTCTTTCAAAGTTTTTAGTTCACGTTTGACCTACTGACTTGAACAGCTTGTTTTTTTTCTTCCAATATGTAAACTAATTTTTTCTCTTACTTGCATTACTTTTGATTCATATAATTAAGCAAGAATGTGGTGAATTACTATTAAAAGTTATTTAAAGACAGGCGGAGGAAGAAAGCTTTAAAAAAATAATCAGGTGAGCTTGCATTGGTTTGAAGGGAGACAGTATCTAATTTTGTGTTGAGGTTTAGGCCGAATTGGCCTATGACAGTGACAGATGCTCTCCCCCCACTTTCTCGCTCCACAAGAAAAGGGGGAAGAGATAAAGAGATTTACAAGCTTAGAAGGAACTAAACTACTTTAATGAAGTATTGATATTAAAATCAAAAAGGAGATAATGAAATAGATACAATATATACAAAACTGTATCAAGTTCCCAGGATGATGTCACCAGCAGGCACTGGGGAAGTCCCAGACTGGACTCAGCGACGGATGGGAACCAGATTCCAGCTCTGGAGTCAGGAACACATGGACTGGGATCAAAGGCAGATGAACAGACAGGGTCCTCTTTGGATGTCGGCCATTGAAGAAAGAGCATTGACCCTTTGGTCCCTCAGCTTTTATACTGAGCATGGGACAGATGGGATGGAATACCCCTGTTGGTCAGTTTTGGGTCACCTGTCCTGTCCACTCCTCCCTGCAGGTGGGACTCTTCTACGCTTTTTCCATTTCCGATCTTCTAACGGGGCAAATAATGAAATTGGCTGACCTTGGTTGTTATAGCAATAAGTATAAGCGAGAGCCTCTCTGCATACCATTTCTTGGCATGAAGTATAAACATTGGTCTTATCATTCTGAGAACGAACAGTTTTCTGCCCAATATGCTGTTAATTTCAGAGAGTTAGAGGAGGCCTAGCTAAAATGTAAAATTACTGAACAGAAAGTTGGTTCTATTTTACCTCAAACCGGGACATTTTGAAAATCCTTCCAGGTGCATATTAATATTTATAGATAAAAGTTTTGACATATTGACCCTTAATTTGCAAATTTAGTTCCTGATCTCATGTGAGCAGAACCTATCTAGTCCAAATTCTAATGATTTTTACATTAAGGAAAAGCCCACCTGATATAGTTTATCCCTTTTTTATTACCTTCCTATCTTGAAACACCATGTAAACAGATTGTGGAATAACTGAAAATCTTGGGTCAATGTATTTTTTAAATTCCGGATAAAATCAAATCTTAAGATCAAGTTTTCTACATCCTAAGATTAAAAAACCCGAGATACTATAATAATAAAAGTTACTTTTGTAAAAGTCACATTTGTTTTGAGCTGTTTGGTGTTTCACAATTTACTGCTTTAGTCATCCTAAATAATTTAATCTTTTCATTGCAATAGAAAGATATGGAACATAGTAGGACTACTTTATGAAATTTTAATGTAAGGTAATTATAGGCACTAGAATAATGTAACCAGAAAAGGACTGAAAGCACCAATTCTTGGTTATCATAGCTTGTCAGATTTATTTTTAGTGATTTTAGATATTCAGTATATTAATTAAAAAGTATTTAATTTAGTTTTAGAGCAAAATGTTGCTCTTCTGGGTGTTCTTTAAGTAATGAAAAGGATTTTAGTATGACCTCAGTATATTCATTAAGCTCAGTTTTCTTCTTTCTAACACAAGAAGGAAGATACTCTCTAATTGTGTTGTGGTTGTTTTTGTATTTCCTTTTGATATTCTCAAACTAAAGGGTTCAATTCTGATCTCATCTTTGAATGCTCTGCCCTACCAAAGTCACTGAGGTTAAGTCCATGTAAATGAAAGCATTTCTTTAGACTACATGAATATCTTGAATTGCTGATTATAACAACTGAAAAATTCTCTGGGCTTGTGAAACTCATGGGTGTGACCCGATTGCCACAGCAAACCACGCTGGGCCTGAGACACATGGGAAACAGCAGTCAAGATTAGACCTCTTGAACCAGCAAGTCCATTCCCCTGCAGCTGGACTCACATGTGCTAGACGTTTGGCGCAGAGGAGCACTCAGGGTCACCCACTTCCATCCATGTACCATACTCTGTCTCTTTTAAAATCCTATACCATCCTGGAGACTGCTATGTATTTACTAGAATTTGTTCTTAGATCTGTTGACTCCCTCTGTCTCCTCCCTCACCCTACCCTCCTCCTTTACCCCCTTGAGGGACCTGCAGGGAAAGATGTATGTGTGTCTAATGTACGTCATCTGTCTGATTACAGCCTCCAGTTAGGGTCCTGTGACTGTTTGCTCAAACTGGGGATGCTGTGGAGCTGGACGTGATTCTTTCTACTTATTCTGAACATCTGACTTTTGAGACTGTAACCTCAAAAAACTGCTAAGGCTCTGTTCTCAAAGGATTTATGAACTGAATTCCACTTCTTTTGCTAGCCAGTGGAAGGCTGTGAATAAAGGAGACTACCAACTTTTATTTCCACACTGATAAATTTGTAGGGCTTTGTATGCTACCCCCGATTGTCGTCTTCCTGAAGAACTTGTTCTGTTGAGGCCATAAGCAAACTCAGCTTGACAAAATGATTTCTTATAGGAGCATATTGCTCTGGATCAGTTTATAGGCCCTCTATCTACTAGAGAGAATTTCTGTCATATCTTTTTTCCCCTCCTTTTTTTTTTGCATGCTAAAGCACTCTATGCTGAATAACGATGACATGCAAAAGTCATTCCTAACAAAACGAGTTAGCTGATGCTCCAAAGTGGAATCTCTTTGATGTTGCATCAAGTTCTAGTGCACTGGGTGAGGAAAAAACATGTACAGTGCTTATGCCAATTATTAGTGACTATGAACTTGCATATGATAATTCAAATTACTATAAAAATCAATGAATCCAAATATTTGCATATTTTTTAAAATTTCCTGCTAATTTTTTTCAATTTAATTAACTTAATAAAGATTGAAAAAATGTTAGATGACAACACCACTTGTAACATTTTACACCAGAAATTTCATAATATTTTATACCATTTTTACATTTTCAACCAAGTGAGATCAAATAGATTTTATTAATCTTAAATTACTTAATCTTCATTTTCTTTTAAAAGTCTGTAATTATATATTTTCCAAGGTTTTTCTACAGACCAAAGAAGCTCCAACCAGAAGTCACTCAAAATGTAGAGTCCAGTCTAATGAACTTATGACTGTCCTGCAAGCTTGACTCCGTAGAAGTTATCTTGGAAGATCAGACAAATTCAGTACATCCAAAATAGGGGATAAGGACAATAATTATTTCCAGTAAAGCAGTAGCTGTGTGATACTTAGGTCTCTAATTGACTGGGTTTTATTTTCATTCCACATACGGCACTAATAAATTGCCCTCTGGATATTCCTCAACCAGCCCATAGACTACAAAAGGAGTCTTTACATGTCTTTAAGGCTTAAACGTCATACTCAGCTTTTAGACAATCAAAATTAGGTTAGAAGAATGTCCTCCTGAATGGGGAGAGCATAAAATAAACAAATCAGGAGAAATAAAATGGTACAGGAGAAGGAATCAAACATTTGTTCTATGACCCAATAATCAGAGCATCTAAAACCACAGAAATAGGACTGGTGCTTGTTTATCTGCCTGTTTCTCTAATTTATTCAGTGAATCTTCAATTCAAGTTTGATAATGAGTATGAGGAAAGGAAGAAGCCTGTGAACTATTTAAGAGGTGAGCGGGTTTAGAATTTATCAAGATTTATTAAAAAAAAATAGCTTCCAAAAGGCAGGATTTTAAATTCCAGAAACATGAAGAACATTCAAAACTTTTTGAAGAACATTCAAAATTTTTTTCTGAGAGTCTGGATAAGTAAGAAATGTCTGGCAGATGTCTTTCCAGAACAATGTGCTATCAGCTCAAGGTAAATGATTATAATATTTTGTCCAATTTTTAGTAGTGGGAAAACTGAAGTAGGTCCCATAATAAGATTATTATTGATGAAGTATTTCTATTGTGCATTAATTTCAAAATTATACTTATTTGAAAAGATCTTGGTTTTTTCATTCCACTGTGAAATAAAACCAAATGTCAGAACCTTAAAATATTTCACTGTGTTCATTTTTCTTCATTGTATTGCTTCAAATGTACTTCACGCAAAAATGTGGCATTAGACCAACAGAATGCTTTAAGGCTCAGACCCAGAAAGTCCCTATGCTTCACATGACCTTAGTATCATGGTAGAGAGGTGCTCTCTGCCTGAGGAGGAGCCAGGGAGCAGAATATGCACTAATGGTTAATCTTCGCTATAATTCCTTTGTGCTGAAATGTTTGCATATTTTGCAATTATTTATTAATAGGCTTTTTTTAAAACGTAATGGACATCTACTTACAACATTATTTTTCAGAGTGAACTTTATTACTGTGGAAAATAAACATGGTCAGTTAGTTTTCCCCTCACTGCTCTGGTCTTACAATAATAAATATTTCTATGCAGTTCTTTTTTCTTTTTTTTTTGTCTTCAAATGTGGTTCCTCAGCTTCATGCTCTTGTTTATAGGAGAAATTGCAGAAACAAAGCCTCTTTCCTTTAAGGAAAGGTAGCTATGAGTTGATTTGACTGAAGTATACAAAATTTCAGAAGGAAATAAGAGGGCCGGTGGTAAACCTTCCCTGAGGTTGTGTCAAGTGTGAGAGAACTCAGGGGCATGGTTTAAAGTAAAGAGTGGGTCAAGCTTGCAAGGAATGCAAGAGGAATTTCTTTGGAGATTACAGAAAATAGAACAGACTGTCAGAGTCAGCAATAAAAGCAATTACAACAGAGGAAGCTGAGAAACATATATGATATAAAGAAAATGTTGGACAAAAATTGTATATTAAAACTGTATGAGGGGCTGACCCATCTGCCACCTGCATGCTGTGGACCTGAGAGGGAGTTGACTTCTGTATATTCTTTTGCCCATATGCAAATTTTAAAAAAGAAAACAAAAAACAGGTGATCTTTCTGAATTAAGTCCTATTTAACCAATTATGTTTATAAACTCCCCAATGAATTTAACAGATGAAAAAAACCCAGGGGGTTTAGTTCAAAGCCCTCAAAGCCTATAGGAATTTTTCAATGGACTTTGATAAGGTAGGTGCATATGACAGTGGCAAACAATATAAAGAAATGCCTGAACTCATGGGGCAAAATTGTCAAAAAACAACCTAAGACATCTGCGAGGAAAATTTTCAGCCTACATAGTTAATATCTTGTAAACATATACCTGAAGGGTATATGACAAGGGGCAATGGCTTCAAGTTACGCCAGGGGAGGTTCAGGTTAGATATTAGGAAACATTTCTTTACTGAAAGGGTTGTCAGACATTGGAATGGGCTGCCCAGGAAAGTGGTTGAGGCACCATCCCTGGAGGTATTCAAGAGAGGAGTTGACATGGTGCTCAGGGATATGGATCAGTGTTGGGTGGTGTTTTTGTGTGTGTTTTTTTGTTTGGTTTTTTTTTTGTTGGGTTTGGTGGTTGCTTTTTTTTTTGTTGCTGTTGTTGTTTTTTTTTTTTTTTGTTTTGTTTTGTTTTGTTTAATCGGTTGGACTAGATGATCTTAAAAGGTCCCTTCCAACCTAGGTGATTCTGTGATTCTGTGATTCTGTGAAAACAATGTCAATATCATTTCTAGCTACTGTGACACCAATAAAAATATGGTTTTCTGGAATACAGATTACCTTCTTGTTATATGTTTTCTCTAGCACAATAGTGATAAGATGCAAAACATATTAAAACCATAGTTCCTATTTACCAGTGACTAACAGCTGTCATTTGTAGCAGATCACAATTGTGTTCTCTCTCATTTCTGGGCCATGCAGTAAATCTAAGCACATTTATTTATGTGAAATATTTATGAGTATCTTTGTTCATTTATATCAGTTCACATGCAGTCCTAAATAGTATTTATTATTTCTAAGTCATCTACAACATGCAAAGTGCTTTGCAGCGTAGAAAGTATCCCCTTTCAGGGAGACTGTACAAGAAGACTGTAATGTAGAAAGACAACATGCATAAATTGTGGGAAGGAGAAAAGAAGTATGACAAAGCACAGAAGAGAGACACACGTTTATATATGGGAAAATAATGTCTGCACATTTGATCAGAGGAGTGTAGGTAAGGGAAGGTGGAAGCAGATAACTTGCAGAAAAGTCTGCTCCTTGGTAACTTCTCTTGGGTATGAGCATTAGTCCATTTTTTTTAGAATCCTTTTTTCAAAGTTAAAATAAAGTGACTATTAAAATAGTATCTCTGATTTGTAACTCATGGCACAGTTCATGCATTATCAAAAAAAGATTGTCCTTCCCATGAAGATTATAATAGAAATTGAACCTTATAAAACTTGAATAGAGGGGATAGTGAGAGGGTAGAAGGAATGTTGTCGCTAAGTTCCTGAAATGGAAGTTAATAGTCCTAATAAGAGCACTGCTTTGTGCTCATCACATGAGTATGTTCTAGCAGAGGAGAAACAGTTTGGATTCAGAGACAACGGCAAGAGAAGAAGAAAGGAATAGTGTGGGATGAATCAAAAACCAGTTCATTTAAGTGTCTGACTCTCCAAACTCTGCCAGTGACTTACAGAAAGAAACAGCCTTAACTTTATTTACAATGCCAAAAGGATAGATGCAAAAAAAAATTATGGGGGAAAAAACCCCACCTTCCTCCAGCTCCAGACTTTCTAAATTAGAAAGCTGGAGGGATTCACACCATCCCACCTGAGGCACATAATTTAGTCAGTTACATTAAGCAGTCTCCCTAAGCTCCCTCGCAAGCCATAGAAGACAGTTTTCTGCGAAGGCAAAGCAAAGTGTCTAAGTTAGGTGCCCCAGTTAACAGGAGTCTCAGGAACTAGCTGTCTAACTTGGCCACAGCTGCTGGGGGTAATATTGCTCCTCTAGGTTGAAATGCAACAGATTCTATATTACCTGACATACCACCAGGCATTTTTGAAGCTGAAATCATAGACCTTCACTATTGGGATGAGAATCAAACTCGCAAGCTGGATATTTTGGCAAACTCATCTACTACACAGCTGTGGCATCAAAAGGGCAATGTTTTAGGCATAATGACAAAACACAACAATACCTTAGGAGCTAACGAAAAGGAAAGGGTTTAGAGCTCTAAGGTACTCTAAGCTATAGAAACTATTAATCATGCTAAGAAATACATAGGAAGACTGAATTGGCTGCACAGATGTGAAACACAATCATGCACTAAAAATGCATTAATACCACTACAATTATGCCACTAGAGCTTTCCCTGAGGGAGGTAAGCTTTAGAAATTACTCCAGGACCAGAAAGACAGGAGATGTGATCTAACAAATCAAGGTCTAGTAGCAGAATTATAAAAATGCAGACTAGAGTCCTAATGCATGAGGACCATGAATTCTATTTTATAATAGATGCCTGCCTTTAACTTGAGGGAGTTAAATGAGCTAAAGCCCTAACTTCGAACCTTAGCCCACTTCCCAGTGAACTAGTTTAAATAGTTTACATACTTCAGACTTCTCTCTATTGAATAGCATCCTTTTCTTTTTTTTTTCCATATCGCAGTTTTAATTTGCTCACATCTATTTGAATTCAGAGCTTGTCCTCTCATGTACATACAGGTCCTCCCATCCTTATGTGAGGAATAGATTCTAAAAGCATATATCATCATCTAAGTCACTGGTGATTCTAGGTCAAGTCCAGGTATATGACATGTACTTTCTTTTGCCTGACCCCAGGTTTTTAACGCGTGATAAATCCATATAGGTTGTGTCCTGGTTCTGGCAGGGATAATTTTCCCCAGGATCTGGCAGGGACACAGGTAGTCCATACCATGTGATGCAATGCCCAGTCCATAGCCATGAGCTGGCCAGGGGAGGGGGCAGGAAGTTGCCGCTTATGAGTGGGCTGGGGCGTCCCGAGTCTGGTAGGTGAGCAGTGGTAAGGTAATCGTGTTTGTACATTCCTCTGTCAGTGTTATTGTTGTGGTTTTCCAGTTCCCTTTGCTGTTCTGTTAAACTGCCTTTGTCTCAACCCATGAGTTTTACCTTTTCCTTCCGATTCCCCCCTCATGGCCATGGAGGTTGGGGGGGGGTGGGGTGTTGAGAGAGTGGCCACGTGGTTCTTTGTTGCTGGCAGAGGCTAAACCATGACAGTCCTTTATCTGTTTCCCTGTAGATGACCATGAATATTTTGGTTATTTGTACTAATACTTTTATGGGAATTGAATTTGAGCAGAAAACCTGTAATTCTACACTTTCTGTTTCCTCATTTTGAAGACCAACACCATGTTTCCCCTCTATTCATTCATTCACTTTGAGTTATTTAGAGGTAACTGCTAATGAGTTCTAAATTGTATTTGGTGGCTCTTTGAGACTGACAAATGAAATTTATTAGTTCCTGGGAATAGTTCCTGGTAATTTGAAAATATTTAAGATTATCTATTCCTATTTAAAGCTGAGAATTTTTCTCTGTTGATGTCAATTGTGATAGTATCTTTTGTTAGTGAAAACAAGTGCAAAAGGTATTAAATGTTTTGGTCGACATTGTCAAACTCTCCCTGATAATTCTGACCCTTTGCTGAACAGCAGAACAGGCATTTCTCTGCTCATCCTCCTATTATCGATGCCCTTATGGTTTCTTGTTTTACCTGATGGACCTTTCTTATTGTGTATGAATTTGTTTCTTGACTTTTTCCTACATGCTTGAAGTACTTATTTATTCTTGTCCTCATAACCTGCAGAGGGAGTCACCAGATATCACAACTTCTGTTTACTCCTGCAAGTGGCAGCTGTGAATCTTACAACCTCTGAGCTGTGTGGATATTTTTGTCTATCAATCATTGAGGCTAGAGCTTCACTTGTCACCATCACAGCATATTAAAATTAATCTTAACAGCTTTCCCCTGATCCTAATTTTAATATATGCCTTTTTTTGTCAATCTCTGAAATTTGGCTATTATGTTGTTACCATGCTATGGAATGGAAACACTGGTTTTAAAGATACCACCAGTTTTATATTTTAGAGCGCTGGAAGTATATGAAATACCACTGGAATCTGCAGCATATCTAGGATGAGTTCATTATAACAAACTTAAAATCACTCTGCTATACTTCTTTAACATGATTCAAAACACAGACACCCCCATATAGTAAGACAGACCCCATCTCTCAAAGTGACAGTCAACAAGATGGGTTTTTTCAAGTATATTGGAGGGAAAAGGAAAACTAGAGGAAACGCGGGCCCACTGTTGAATGAGACGGGTGCCATGGCGACAGAGGATGCAGAGAAGGCAGAGTTGCTGAATGCCTTCTTTGCTTCAGTCTTTACTGCTCTGGTCAGCCCTCGGAAGTCCTGAAGTTTGGAGGAAGCAGATAAAGTCTGGACGAAGGAAGACTTCCCCTTGGCTGAGGAAGACCAAGTTAGAGAACAGTTAAGTACACTGGAAATCCACAAGTCCGTGGGTCCTGATGGGATGCACCCACGAGTGCTGAGGGAGCTGGCAGAAGTCATTGCTGGGCCACTCTCCACCATCTTTGAAAGGTCCTGGAGAACAGGCGAGGTGCCCGAGGACTGGAGGAAAGCCAATGTCATCCCAGTCTTCAAGAAGGGCAAGGAGGACCCGGAAAACTACAGGCCGGTCAGCCTCACCTCCATCCCTGGAAAGATGATGGAATGGCTCGTTCTGGGCATCATCTCAAAGCATGTGGAGGAAAAGAAAGCTATCAGAAGTAGTCAACACGGATTCACCAAGGGGAAGTCATGTCTGACTAACCTGATAGCCTTCTATGATGGCATGACTGGATGGATAGATGAGGGGAGGATGGTGGATGTTGTCTACCTTGACTTGAGTAAGGCTTTTGATACAGTCTCCCACAGCATCCTCATAGGTAAGCTTAGGAAGTGTGGGTTAGAGGAATGGACAGTGAGGTGGATTGAAAACTGGCTTAAAGACAAAGCTCAGAGGGTCACGATTAGTGGCAAGGAATCTAGTTGGAGGTCTGTATCAAGTGGTATTCCCCAGGGGTCAGTACTGGGTCCAGTCCTCTTCAATATATTCATCAATGACCTGGATGAAGGGATGGAACCCTTGTTCCATCAAGGATGTACCTTCAGCAAGTTTGCTGATGACACAAAACTGGGAGGGGTGGCTGACACACCAGAAGGCTGTGCCGCCATACAGCGTGACCTGGACAGGCTGGAGAGTTGGGCAGAGAGGAACCTGATGTACTTCAACAAAGGCAAGTGTAGGATGCTGCACCTGGGGAGAAATAACCCCATGCACCAGTACAGGTTGGGGGCTGACCTGCTGGAGAGCACCTCTGAGGAAAAGGACCTGGGAGTCCTGGCGGACAACAGGATGACCATGAGCCAGCAATGTGCCCTTGTGGCCAAGAAGGCCAATGGCATCCTGGGGTGCATCAGGAAGAGTGTGACCAGCAGGTCGAGGGAGGTCATCCTCCCCCTCTACTCTGCCCTGGTGAGGCCCCATCTGGAGTACTGTGTCCAGTTCTGGGCTTCCCAGTTCAAGAAGGACACGGAACTGCTGGAGAGGGTGCAGCAGAGGACCACAAAGATGATTAGGGGCCTGGAGCATCTCTTTTAGGAGGAGAGGCTGAGGGACTTGGGTCTTTTTAGTCTAGAGAAGACTGAGGGGGGGTGTGATCAATGCTTATCAATACTTAAAGGGTGGGTGTCAAGAGGAAGGGGCCAGTCTTTCAGTGGTGCCCAGTGACAGGACAAGAGGTAACGGGCACAAACTTGAACATAGAAAGTTCCACCTAAACAGGAGGAGGAACTTCTTTACTTTGAGGGTGGCAGAGCGCTCGAACAGGCTGCCCAGAGAGGTGGTGGAGTGTCCATCTCTGGAGACATTCAAAACCCGCCTGGACGCGTTTCTGTGCAACCTGCTCTAGGTGGACCTGCTTTGGCAGGGGGCTTGGACTAGATGATCTCCAGAGGTCCCTTCCAACCCCATATCATTCTGTGATTCTGTGATTTAGGCTCCTAAATGATTCTGGGGATCCAGACTCTGAATATATTTTGCAAGTGAGTGGACACAGTATGCTGAAATTTTGATATGATTTCCCTTTACTTTTTCCAGTAGTACACACACCAAACCTCACACTACCAACAATGTTTTTAGGAAACTGTACTATTAATGCAAATTAAATTAGGCTGCGTGACAGGCCTCTTGGGAATTTTCCAGGGCATCAATTTAGCAACATGTGCTTTCAATCACTATGTGTTCTGTTCCCTTGGGAACTAAAAAAAATACAATAAATTAAACAGAAGCTGCAGCTTTTCTTTCGTGTGCACAGAAGTCGAGTTCATTTTCTTTTTGACAACCAAGGGCTTTCCTGTAATTTCAGACATTGTGCTTGTATATTTCTGAATGACAACAAGCAGCATCAGGAGTCTGCAGACAATTCCCTGTCTACCTTTGTGGCCTTTCTTCACAGATTGTCACTCCGCTTGTCTCTCCCTTATTCCTGCTGTCCTGTATGGCCTTCCCTTACCCCTCCAAGCTGAAAAGTTTCTCGTCCACCTTTCTTTCCCTCAATGCCTATGGGTATTTCTGCTCAGGAGACAAATGTGTTTAGAGCTCAATCTCAAGGGAAACTAGGTCTTATCTAGCAGAGATTTGAGGTCTCTGGCCACACAGCTTCGGCAAGACTAGACTTATGTGAAAAATGGTGTTTGGATCCACATGGAGTCCAGCTGTGTCAGTGTGGTGAGGCATCCAAGGTAGTAAGCCCTTGGCCAAGCGCATTAGTTCAGGTGCAGCATTGGACTGACACTACCAGACTGCATTTGGACACGGGTTGGCTTATGTTAGCCTGTGTGAATGTCTCCAGCACTTCCATCTTTGGGGTCAATGAGAGAAGGTTTGTCCACATTTCTCGTAACAGTGGTACTCTAGCATGTGAATGAGGCAGAAGTAGTTAAAAACACTGAAGTACTTTTTTAAGGGTCTCTCTTTTTTTTTTTTTTTTTTTTTTACTTTCAGTAACATATTCTTATTAATCAAAATCATCTGCTGGATTTACAGACTGCTTTCTTTGCAGAATTGTTTTTGGAAGCTTCACCAGTGTAATTCCAGGGATGATTTTGGCCCTGGTGCTTTAGAATCTGGGCCTGCAGGGGGACTCAAGAGGAAGAATTTATACTGCCAATGCATAGTCCTCTGCCAGAATAAGACCCTTATTCTCTGAACTACCTCTATTATTTAAGCTTCTGCTTAACTTTAAGCATGTGCACACTGACACAAATGTTAAATACTTGAATTCTTTATGCATTAAGGTCCCCAGAACACTGTATTTGCTCAGGACACAGAAGTCCAGAAAGGCTCCAAATATATTGACCAAGTATGGCAGGCGATGATGTGGGAGTAGATTGCTACTTGGAGAGCATACTCAGTATACCATGCAGCCCTGCCTCGTACAGCTTCCTCTGTCCCCAGGTGGAGAGGAGGCAATGAAAAGAGGCAAGAGACAAAAGGAGGGAGTCAGCTGGACAGACAGAAGAGTCTTAAGATGTTGTGGTAGGCAAGGAATAGGATAGTGTTGGTTGCAAAGGTGGATAGCAATTCATTTTCAGGGAGGAGGAAGTAAATACAAAGTCTTTGATGTTACAAATTTTAGTGTGTATGTTCTATCATTCCTCTGCCTTCCCTGCTGTAAGAAGTGAGTACAGGTACTGGTGACTGCTGGTGTTATAACACTATTGACTTTGTGCTGAGAAGCGTTTAATACTGTTAAGATCTCTCTGTCCAAGGATAAGTTCAGACCTGCTTGTAGTAGTGAGGAAGAGCAGGCCCACAGCCCACCCTTAGTACAGCTATACCTGCTCTCTTCTCTCTGCTTGAATGGTAAAATGATGAGCTTAGACACTTGGAAAGGAAAGTTGAGCTTTAGCAGGGGAGTTGGACTAGATGACCTCTAGAGGTCCCTTCCAACTCTGACAATTCCATGATTCCGTGAAAATAATTTATGGGATTGAATTTTTTTAGATTTTTCTGATATCCCAGAAGCTACATCTTAGAGAAGAGAGTTTAAGTTTTGTAGGGAACAGAAAACAAAACTAGAGTAGATCTAAAGTAATCCCAAAAAAATTAAATATATTTGTAGGTTAAAGCCCTAAACCAATCTGTTAATTTGAAATGGGGATATTATAGTGTGGACGAGTAAATAAAAGAGCAATAAATGCTACAAATATTTTACCCTGTACACCATGCTGTCAAATAAAAACAGAAAAACGAAGGAAAATTTTCTGGTTCCAACTGCTGACTCCACTTCTTTTGGAATCAAACAAAAATATAATTTGTTGATATATAACCGACCATGTGTGATAGCAGCAGGATTTTAAAAGCAACTTATTTTTTTCTGAAAGAAAAGTGGGAGTAAAATAGCAAATCAGGCTTAGTGTTAAATCTTTTTAAAGATTTAAAGATTTTTAAAGATTTAACATTTGAGAAGATGAAAATTAGAAAATTGAAGGAGGGAAAGTACAAATTGCTGAACACAAAGAAAGGTACAGTGTAGGAGGTAAATCAGAGATCACAACATTTCAGATGTTGTTCTAGCAAAGGCACTAAAATAAGGGGAAAAAGGGCACATTGTCCAACAGGAAATTCTGATATGTTGAAACTTATTCCCATTCTGGACTGGCATGAAAATATGGGAAAAAAGTTTTTAAAGGAAGTTTCTGTCCCATATAGTTATAGAGAACTTTGAAAACAGCGTGTTAAGAGTGACTCCAGTATCTCAAAATCCAGACAGAAAAGAAAGCTGTTTTTAAGATTGTCTCTTCAGTTTTGGTAGCTGAAACCTGTTTTATCTGAATACTTGCTATTAGTTAATAACTAAATAACAAAACCAGCCTTTTCAGGTACTTGGATGATGCATAAATCTAATTCAGAGTCTTCTGAATGAAAACGCAGACTTTTCACTGCTTCCAGTAGTTTTGGCTGTACCTCACCACTATATAGGCAATTTCTCAGATCAGTCCACTTGCAGGAACTGCACAATGACTCCTCTTCTTGCTTTGCATAAATCAAAACCCCAAGGCAAGCCAGCTGCTGCTTGGGCAACTGTGAACGGGGCAGGGGCATGCAAAGGAGGTTATTGCAGGGGGCCAGGGCATTCCCTCCAGAAAGCAATAGCTGCCTCATCCCCTTGGCAGGAAGAATAGCAAGTGCCTCATTCATGTCACAATAAAGTTCAAATTTGGCTACACTGCTAAAACACGTTTAGCTGCCTTTGTCCAACCCTAATGTGTTAGCTGAAGCAAAGGTACTATCTGCATAAGTGATCTGGGATGGATTCAGCTTTGATGTCTACTAGGTGTGTGTCTACTGTGGTGGTTGGATGCGTAATTTCCCATTACAGAGAATAGCCAGAGAGCTTACTCAGCTGACTAAATGTAGGTGTCTACTCTAAGGAGAGATAAATTGCCTTCTAGATTGACTGGGTTGACTAGATATCCACTGACTATAAGGGAAGCCTGGACAACTTGCCTAACCTAAACACCTGCTTTGTAGATACTAATAATTTGATGACATGAATTTAACCCAGGAGATCCTTCAAATGATGACATAAAATGCACCATATGTAAACTTTAAAACTGTATAAAGTAAAAATAGTAAATGTTTCTTTGGTTATCCCTAGGGCTGCCCACTGAACATTTTTGACTATGGTTTTAAAAGCTCATTTAAAAAGTTATGATTTCTTGACAAAACTCATGAAATGTCACTTTGTATACTTCATCCTCATTTAAAACCTCATACATGTGTGTTCATGAACTGATCTCATCTAGAGACAGTAAGAAGGAACCTAAGAGTGGACTTCTGAATCTGAGCAGAATATAATGACAGTTTGCTCATACTGTATTTATACTTGAACCTTGCCCTAGTCACCATCTTTTTGTTTGTATTTATAACATTCTGAATATACAGTTACCTGTTCACGATATGTCTCTGTGCAAAAATGGCTTGTTTAAGAAAGGATGTTCCTCCATGTTCTAATCTGCAACAGATATAAATCA
This sequence comes from Numenius phaeopus, assembly GCA_030770645.1. NCBI lineage: Eukaryota > Metazoa > Chordata > Aves > Charadriiformes > Scolopacidae > Numenius > Numenius phaeopus. The sequence continues at coordinate 57,846 of JARKVS010014099.1, forward strand.
CGGAATCACAGAATTATCAGAGTTGGAAGGGACCTCTAGAGATCATCTAGTCCAACTCCCCTGCTAAAGCAGGATTGCCTAGAGCACATTACTCAGGACTGCATCCAGGCGGGTCTTGAAAATCTCCAAAGAAGGGGACTCCACAACCTCCCTGGGCAGCCTGTTCCAGGGCTCTGTCACCCTCACCGTAAAGAAGTTTTTCCTCATATTTGAATGGAACATCCTATGTTCCAACTTGTGCCCGTTGCCCCTCGTCCTCTCACTGGGAACCACTGAAAAGAGTCCGGCTCCATCCTCCTTCAACCCACCCTTTAGATACTTGTAAGCATTAATAAGGTCTCCCCTCAGCCTTCTCTTCTCCAGGCTAAAGAGTCCCAGCTCTCTCAGCCTTTCCTCATAAGGGAGATGCTCTAATCCCTCAATCATCTTTGTTGCCCTTCGCTGGACTCTCTCCAGTGGTTCCCTATCCCTCTTGAACTGGGGAGCCCAGAACTGGATGCAGTATTCCAGTTGTGGCCTCACCAGTGCAAAGTAGAGGGGGAGAATGACCTCCCTCGACCTACTGGCCACACTCTTCCCTACGCAGCCCAGGATTCCATTGGCCCTCTTGGCGACAAGGGCACATTGCTGGCTCATGGATAGTTTACTATCTACCAGGACCCCCAGATCCTTCTCCTCAGAAGTGCTTTCCAGCAGGTCCACCCCTAACCTATATTGGTGCCTGGCATTCTTCCTCCCCAGGTGCAGGACCCTACACTTGCCCTTGTTGAACCTCATTAGGTTCCTCTCTGCCCAGCTCTCCAGCCTGTCCAGGGCACGCTGGATGGCGGCACAGCCCTCTGGAGTGTCGACCAGCCCTCCCAGTTTGGTATCATCAGCAAACTTGCTGAGGATACACTCTGTCCCCTCCTCCAGGTCATTGATGAATATGTTGAACAAGAATGGACTGAGTATTGACCCCTGGGGGACACCGCTGGTTACAGGCCTCCAGCTAGACTCTGCTCCATTAATTACAACCCTCTGAGTTCTGTCACACAGCCAGCTCTCAATCCACACCTCTTTCCCCCCGTGTCTAGCCCATACTTCCTCAATTTTCTAATGAGGATGTTATGGGAGACAGCGTCAAAAGCCTTGCTGAAGTCAAGGTAGATGACATCTGCTGCTCTCCCCTCATCCAGCCATCCAGTTATAACATCATAGAAGGCTATCAGATTGGTCAAGCATGATTTACCCTTGGTAAATCCATGTTGACCGCTTCCAATAACTTCCTGTTCTTCAATGTGTTTGGGGATGACTTCCAGAACAAGTCGCTCCATTACCTTCCCAGGGATGGAGGTGAGACTAACCGGCCTGTGGTTCCCTGGGTCCTCCTTCTTGCCCTTTTTGTAGACTGGAGTGATATTGGCCTTTCTCCAGTCCTCAGGCACCTCTCCTGTTCTCCATGACCTTTCAAAGATGATATATTATGATTTCTTTTATAATAGAATTATATGTACCTTGGAGAAACAATATTACTCACTTTTGCTTCTTTAGCAGTGAATTTTTTATCCATGCTGTAACATGTTCCCTTCATGATTGTCATGTTAAAATAATGCTAAGAGTGGAAGAGCTTATGTATCTACAGAGCTTTTGGTGGAAGTGCAACTGCAATTTTTGATTGTCTCATTCAATGAACAAGTAGTAACATCTTGTCACCCAGGTTCTTCCACCCGAGAAAGGTTTTTATTGTTTTTATTGCTGGAGCTAAAATATATGAATGACTAACCTGCTGGACCCTCCCAGATGGTTGTTGGGCATGGGCAGGGGACATTCCCAAAGAGCTGTGTGTACAGGCCACCCTGGTTTGGGAGCAAAGACAGGTTCATAGTATGGAGGTATGCTGTTCTGTGCCAGTTGCTTTACTACTACAGTTGTAGTCTAAGTGTTAGTCTGCTAATGTGAGATGTATCAGTAAATTGACCTGTGACCAGAACATCAACAGATAGGTCAGGGATTTTAAGTGTAGGTTAAAGCATAGCACTGATTTCTGACACCTCTTATCTAATGTTATAGCCACTATCAGGGTTTGGGAAACATTTAAAGCCTTTGAATAAAGTAGGAAAAATAAAAACAGTCCTTAAAAGATTCACTCGCTTTATCACTTATATTCAGTTTCTGTACTGAATTTCTTGAAAGTTTAAAATATCCTATGCAAAAGTTGTTCACAGTGTGGTATGGCTGCAAGGCAAGCAAGTCTGATTGACAACATGATGATAAAGTTTTTTAAAAGTGGTAAAATGTTAGCAATCCTGGTGTATGTAATAAAGTCCCTTGTATGAAATAATGGGTACAGTCTGGTCATGTATCTCTGAGAGAAATGCAAAACCGGAGGAAGTGCAAGAAAGGGCTGTTAAGATGATCAGGGAAATGGAGACCTGTCTGTGTGAGAAGAGGTTGTTTAGTCTCTGTCAATGAGGACTGAGAGGTGATATGACTGGTCTCCATCAATATTTTAGAAGGCAATCATTGAAGAGGAGAAAAAAAGCTTATTAAACTAAAGGACAGTGTTGGCACAATGACAAGCAGGTATAAATTAACCGTGAATACATTTAAGCATGAAAAGAGAAGAGCATTTCTACCACCAAACAAAAAAAAATTCTGAAACTATGTAGCAGCAAAATGCCTAAGAACAGTAATGGCGATTTTACATAACAGTTTGTATAAGCTTATGACATGGCTGGCTGTGATCACAATGGAACAGTTTCAATATCTTTACCTTGGCCATACTTGGCCAGCGCCCTTTATGAATCAAGGGGAAAAATGGCTTCCAGAGGAACTTGGAGATTGTAGTATGTGGGATGAGGAAAAGGAGGGAGGTTGCTCCCTAAATGGTCAGTTATCTGATCTAAGGCCTTGTCCCTTCTGCTTTAAGTATGTTTCTCAAGGGAGGAGTCCAATTTCTTTTATATACCTAGAGAGAAAAAAAGTCTGGAAGTGCTGAGGAGAACATGCCTATGAAAAACAGAAAACTTAAAATCCTCAAACTCATATGACTATCCTATTTTAATTAGTTTGCCTCCCTTCCCTTCTGCTGAAGAGAGTGGCTGGATTCAAAATTAAACATCTAAAGTTTAAATGCCTGATATTTAACTATGTTGCATCTTAACATTTAAATCTGTCTTTTATAAAATAACTTCCGAGTCTTAAACAAAGGACAGCTTTTGTTTACCTATGCATTAACAGTATTTTACTTCCTCTTAAAGGAAACAATGGGTTTATATTCTATATTCTTTGAACATCTCAACCCAAACACTGGATTTCAATTTTTGTCATGTATTCCCCTGTATTGTCTCAGGGATACAAACTCAGTCCCTCCATTTGCCACCTAATGATAGCAGCTGATGTTGCACTGTGATTGGGTACCATTATTGTTTACCATTATATTGATGATCTGTTTATGGCAAAGTCACAACAATAAAGTGAAGCAGCTGCTGAATTGCTGAAAGCACATTTACAGGACCGAGGTTGGGCAAATAATCCAAAGAAAATACAGGGCCCTAGTACTACTGTACAATTTTTGGGAATAGTTTGGCATGGACAGATCAGAAAAATATTAAATCAGGTACAGCAAACAGCACAGCGATTTCCTGTACCAATCACAGTAAAACAGTTACAGACCTTTTGGGGACTTTTAGGGTATTGGAGAATTTTTATGCCACATTTGGCCATATTAATGTGCCTTTGGCAGAAATTAACTAGGAAGAAAGTTGGCTGGCAGGGGACCAAGAAACAACAAGAAGCCTTTGATGCCTGCAAAGATGCTTTGATTGAGCATGCGCAATTATACACTCCTAGGCAAGGATATCCTTTGAATTAGAAGTAAAATCCAGGGGATATATTCTCTTGGGGATTATGGAAGGTGACTGGGATGAAAAATCAGAAAGAACCTGTAGGATTTTGGTTCAGGGCACTACAAGGCTCCACCATACATTATAACCCAATGTAAAAATAAATTTTAGCTGTAGTTTAGGCACTACAAGAAACTGAAAGAATCACAGGCCAAGACAGCATGTCTGTACAGATACCCATACCTATTCAGGGGTGAGTTAATGATGATTCCATCAAGGTCCATGCAGGGGTATCTCAGGCAGCCACACATTGGAAAAGGGAACATTATTTACAGAAACAATTTCTACCAGGAAAACCACCTGTAAACACTCCACGCGCCACTCTTCTAGGAACTGTATCATTTAATCATAAGCCCACACTAGGGGAAACTCTTCCCCTTGGAGATATCCCCACATCTCCTATGGAGGAGGCTCCTCCTTATGATGAGTTAACAGAAGAGCATAAAAAAGATGCCTGGTTTACCGACAGAAGTACAACAGCTCCAATATAAAATACGGTGAGGATTGAAATCCTTCCAGATAGTCTCTCCCAAAATATTAACTATAGGCGAAATTGAATCATTTACACTGATAGATTGCGTGGCAGGACCGTGACCGATTAGTCTAGACGTGAAGATTCATATAATAACCCCTGAGAATGCCATACAGTTTTGTACCCCAGCTTATCTTCTTATTTTACAACCTTGTTAATATCAGATTCTTGAGTTCTTGTATTTCAGGTAGCTTCGACGAATACCTGTGCCTTATCTAGAGGAGATAACTTCGGAATGGTGTTATTAGTGTCGCAAACCCAACATCGAATTGAAGTTCAATCTGAAAAAGCACAAGCTATAGGTCTACAATCTGTGTGGGCAATTACCCCACATCAGGTTATCAAACCCAGAGTAATAATAGCTGAAGCAATGCGTATGTATTACTGGAAGGAGATGACACTCCTGTTTTCCTCCTCTATCACAGGTCAGCTTATCGTGCTTTGTAGTGTAGTACTACAAGCACATGCCCTGGATACGTCTGCAAAATCAACTCATCTGCCTTTTACATTAAGGGAAGATTAACAGCTGCAGATCTTTTGACAGCTTGTTTCAGTGGCGTGTCAACTCCAGCAGCTGTATTATAGAATTATACTATGCTAAGTGATTTTGATATTAATGTCTCTCATTGCTATCTTTTCTGAGTAGGTAACAGCTATTGCCAATGAATATTACAAAATTGACTGACAGTGGACAATTTCCTCCCTCAACACCAGAAACGCTGCTTCGATTTTGAAAGTATGTGTTGCTTCAACCTAACTGATAAATCAGCCAGTGTAGAGCACAGCTGTGGGAAAGTAACAGAAGACTGGCGAGGAGGACTGTAAATACGCTCAAGTGACTCGCATGGGGGGGTGCTGGAAAACACACATATCACACTAATTGTTGCTTAGTTTTGTGTGTTCAACAAGTAGGACATCTGCACTTAGATAACATAGGCCTGGGATGGACTCAGGGGCACCTTATCGAACACGCCTGAGATTCCTGCCCTGCTGTTGAAGACATCAAAGCACAGCGGAAAACTCTGCCTGCCAGAATCCTTGAAATACAGGCCCAAACAGCAAGTGGGAGCTCTCTCTCGCTCTCGCACTCCCTTGCTAACAAGGACTCTCTTGCTAATAAGGACTCTTGCTCCGCAGAGCCTGCATTCCCTGCTTGCCTGCCTCTGCCCAGGTGCTGCTTCAGAGGTTCCCCGATCCATGAGGTATTGAGATTAAATTTGTTCTTTGCCCTTAATCCGTGGTTTTGTGGTTGTTCCTGCGTCCTGCCTGCATCAGTTCACACAACAGCATTCAACATTCTCCAGGATTTAATGCATCAAATGAAACAACCTAATGGTGGTGCCTGGCTGGCTGAGGGGTTTAATTCCTTGACAGGAGGAATGGGACACCTGCTTCAAAGCATTATTGTACAGATACGTTTATTCCTTTTTCTACATATGTTTATTGTATGCCTCTGTAAATTACTCTGTGATACACCCCGCAAGCCTAAATGAACACCTCTAGCTTTACCAGCCTGTCCTGGTTTGAGCTCAGCTAGCTGCTGTTGTTCGTTTCAGTGGCCAGTCCAGCCAAATCCACAACACAGCCCCAGCAGAAGTGGTCTCGTGTGAGGGTGTGGAATGTGGGAAAGTAACAGAAGATTGGTGAGGAGGATTGTAAACACGTTCAAGTGACCTGGGGTTGAGGTGTGTCCTGAGTTGAGAGACACAGGACTAACTTTTCTTCTAATGCTGGGGAAAATTACACTTTTAGAAGACTCTAGGGTCTGAATTTGTGAAAATATTTACTTTATAGCCAGCCAGGCTCTGTGGGATTCAAGGTTAGTGTTTTTGAGCCTTGCCAGGTGCAGGGACAAGGAGGAGCAAGGCCTGGGCATTTGACCCAGGCTGGCCAACAGGAGTATTTCATACCATGAACGTCACATCCAATATAAATTAGAAAAGTTTGCTGCGTAGTGGGCTCTCTCCCTGATGGCAGCGGTCCAGACAACTCCTTGCCCTGGTGCCGGAGCCCTGAGGCCTTCCCTTCCTCCTGAAGCCATTGCGCTCGCAGTGTCCGATACTTGCTATCCACTGCTGGGAATGCACAGCTTCCTACTGATATAGATGGCTGAGTATAATTCCTGTATATCTTATATCAGTATCGGGATTAATACTGGTTCTTTAGTATTATTGTTAATTATTTAGTCTTAGTCTATTAAATCTATTTATACTTCAACCCTCGTGTTTCTTGGTGTTCCCCAATTCCCCTTTCCGGGTGGGGAGGGGTCATCGGGTGATAGAATAATTGTCTAACGACAATAGATTGTTATGGGTTTTCTCAAACCATAACAAATTTGGCGCCCAACGTGATATTTAAACAAAATTTGGCATGCGGTGCGGTATTTTAATGACCTTGATACTTAATGTGATAGTTTGCATGTAATTTTAATAGTGCTGGGAGAATCAGAGGCCTTAATTTGAGAGTTCTGAAGGGTTGAAGTTGTAAACAGATTTGATCAGATTTATGGATCTATTGGAGTGGTTTCAATCTACTGTAAACAGAGTTCTCTGGTATCTCTGCAGCTGTATGTGGGCAGCTATGGGAGTGGTGCAAGAGTTTGTTGCTGTTTCTCATTGGTTTAGGGCATCTTATCATTTCTAAATGTGGAGTTAAAAACATTGCCTTGTTATTTTGTGCGGTGGTGTTTTGCTATGTTATTGGGTCTTTTGTAATCGTTCCGTTTTTTGTCACTTATGTAATTGCATCTCGCAAATCGCCACGGTTAGAATCACCTGAGAATGGGGAAGGATCCTTTTTGGGCACCGTGCATAACTACACCTTGGGTTATATTACAGGCCATTTAGCGAGGGGGGGGATATCTTTTAAGGATTTGTATGTTCCGGCAGCATCAATAGTAACAGTTTTTGAGAGTTTGAAATACCCTTGGAATGTTTTGGTCATTGTGCTTATATTGTTAATTTTTGAGGGCTTGTTCTTTTTTATGGGCTGGATTTGCGGTAGCAGGAAGCGTCCGATAGAGAACCCACCGGCCCCCCCGACAGACATTGCTCCTTTAGAGAATCTGGCGGCCTCCCCCACAGTCAGTGCTCCTGTGCAGCCCCCGCAGGCTCCTGCAGCAGATGTTCTTCCCATGCAGACCCCACCGGCCCCTCCGACAGACATCACGCCCATGCAGACACTACCAGTCTCTGCGACAACTACTGTGCCTGTACAGACCCTGCTGACCCCCGCAACAGACATCGCACCCGTGCAGACCTCGCCAGCCCTCCCAACAGACCCTGATCTTATCCAGACCATGCTGGCTCTCATGACAAGACCTGCATCTGCACCAAGTACTAAATCTGCTTCGACCTTGGTGATGGATGGTGCATCTGATCTACAGACTCAATCAGTGCCAGTGTCAGTCAACCCTGTACATAAGAGGAAGCGTGCTGTAGCATCAGATGACAATGGTCGACCAGGGACATCAGGCAATACAGTAACACAGGAAACTACTCGATCATTAACCCTAACTGAGCTGCGAGACGTTTGTAAGGATTACAGCCGCCAGGAAGGCGAGCAAGTGATTCCTTGGCTGCTCCGATGCTGGGACACTGGGGCTGATAGTTTGGACTTAGATGGTAAAGAAGCCAAGCGGCTAGCACCATTAGCTAGAGAATCAGGTATTGACAGAGCTTTTGGAAGACCACCACAATCCCTCACCCTCTGGAGGCGACTCCTGTTAAGTGTGAGGAACAGGTATCCCCATAGGGACGATATCATGTACCAGCCATCCAAGTGGACAACTATTGAGAGAGGTGTTAAGAATCTGAGGGAAATAGCTGTGCGGGAGATGATTTTCAGTGACTTGGACGACCTGCAGACATCATTAGATCCAGATGCACTCCAAATTACCGGACCCGTTTGGCGCAAATGGGTACTGAGTGCACCGTCAGCATATGCTAATGTATTGGCATTATTTTGCTGGACAGATGATGAGGCACCGACGGTGGGTGATATGGATGCTCGAATGCAGCATTATGCAAATAATCTTCTTTCTGCCCCACAGGCCAGTGTCTCAGTGCTGAAGAAATCATTTGGCAAGGCCAATATCTTAGGTGGGGACAAACACTTCCCTACTAAACCTGGTCGAGAGAAGCAAAGCACACCACAACACATCCTGTGGTCTACCCTGCGTAGTCAGGGAGAAAACATGAGGAATTGGGATGGAAAACCTACTTTGGCTTTACAGGCATGCAAATGTGAGTTGCGGAGTAAGACACCTCCCAGGAGGGGTTCTTCCAGGAGAAGCGCTGCTCCAGTTTCCAGATAAAAGTCCCCTAGAAGGCAGAGATGGGCCTCGGAGCCTGATTCATGACATGCAACTGTCACAGATGGAAGTGGTGCACCCTCTCATCAAAACTAGGGTTGCCCTGCCTCCAGCCAGGGGGAGGAGAGGGACAATCGAGTTTATTGGACTGTGTGGATTCGATGGCCTGGCACATCAGAACCACAAAATTTAATTATTTAGTCTTATTCTATTAAATCTATTTATGTTTCAACCCTTGTGTTTCTTGGTGTTCCCCGATTCCCCTTTTGGGGTGGGGAGGGGTCATCAGGTGATAGAATAATTGCCTAACGACAATAGATTGTTATGGGTTCTCTCAAACCATAACAAGGTGTCCAAAAACACATATATCATACTAATAATTTAGTCTTGTGTGCTTGTAGAACATCTGTGCTTAGATAACATAGGCCTGTGATACACTCAAGAGGCACCTTATTGAACATGCTTGAGATTCCTGCCCTGCTGTCGGAAAGATCAAAGTACACCTGCTTGAATCCCTGATATACAGGCGAGAACAGCAGGTTCAGACTCTCTCTCTTGCTAGCAAAGACTCTCTTGCTAGCAAAAAAACCTCTTTAGCAAGGACCAAGCTCCATGGTACCTGCGTTCCCACTTGAGTGCCTCTGCCCAGGTGCTGCTTCAGAGATCCTCTGTTTCATGAGGTATCGAGATTAAATTTACTCTTTGCATTTCATGCGTGGTTTTGTGGTTGTTCCTGTGTCCTGCCTGTGTCGGCTCACACGTTCCCCAAATACAGTTGCAGCTCTGACCAGCAATTCTGCAGAAGGCTAAGCTGAAGTTAAAGAAACGGAGAAGATTATCAGGGATGTATGTAACGTCTCCTGTCCTAATTCCACTCATAACTTCATAGAATCATAGCATGGTTAGAGTTGGAAGGGACCTTAAAGATCATCGAGTTCCAACCCCCCTGCCATGGGCAGGGACACCTCCACTAGAGCAGGTTGCTCAAAGCCCCATCCAGCCTGGCCTTAAACACTTCCAGGGATGGGGCATCCACAACTTCCCTGGGCAACCTGTGCCAGTGCCTCACCACCCTCACAGTAAAGAATTTCCTCCTAATATCTAATCTAAATCTCCCCTCTTCCAATTTAAAACCATTACCCCTTGTTCTGTCACTACATTTCCTGACAAAGAGCCCCTCTCCAGCTCGCCTGTAGGCTCCCTTCAGATATTGGAAGGCTGCTATGAGGTCTCCCCGGAGCCTTCTCTTCTCCAGGCTGAACAACCCCAGCTCTCTCAGCCTGTCCTCATAGGAGAGGTGCTCCAGACCTCTGATCATCTTCATGGCCCTCCGCTGGACCCGTTCCAACAGGTCCATGTCCTTCCTGTGTTGAGGACTCCAGAGCTGGACACAGTATTCCAGGTAGGGTCTCACGAGCGCAGAGTAGAGGGGCAGAATCACCTCCTGCGACCTGCTGGCCACACTTCTCTTGATGCAGCCCAGGATGCGGTTGGCTTTCTGGGCTGCCAGCGCACATTGCCGGCTCATGTTGAGCTTCTCATCCACCAACACCCCCAAGTCCTTCTCCTCAGGGCTGCCCTCCAGCCATTCTCCGCCCAACCTGTATTTGTGCCTGGGATTGCCACGTCCCAGGTGTAGGACCTTGCACTTGGCCTGGTTGAACTTCATGCGGTTTGCACGGGCCCACCTCTCAAGCCTGTCCAGGTCTCTCTGGATGGCATCCCTTCCCTCCAGCATGTCGACCAAGCCACCGAGCTTGGTGTCATCGGCAAGCTTGCTGAGGGTGCACTCTATCCCGTTGTCCATGTCTCCGACAAAGATGTTGAAGAACACTGGTCCCAGTACCGACCCCTGAGGAACACCACTCGTCACTGGCCGCCAATTGGACGTTGAGCAATTGACCACAACCCTTTGAGTGCGGCCATTCAGCCAGTTCCTGATCCACCAAGTGGTCCATCCATCAAATCCATGACTTTCCAATTTTGAGACCAGGATGTCGTGCGGGACAGTGTCAAACGCTTTGCATAAGTCCAGGTAGATGACATCTGTTGCTCTGCCCTTGTCCACCAAGTCTGGGGCAGTATCATAAAAGGCCACCAAATTTGTCAGGCACGATTTGCCCTTGGTGAAGCCATGTTGGCTGTCTCCAATCACCTCCTTATTTTCCATGTGCCTTAGCAAAGATTCCAGGAGGATCTGCTCCATGATCTTGCCAGGCACAGAGGTGAGGCTGACTGGCCTATAGTTCCCTGGGTCTTCCTTTTTTCCTTTTTTGAATATCGGGGTTATGTTCCCCTTTTTCCAGTCAGCGGGAACTTCGCCAGATTGCCACGATTTCTCAAATATGATGGAAAGCGGCTTAGCAACTTCGTCCACCAGCTCCCTCAGGACCTGTGGGTGGATTTCATCAGGTCCCATGGACTTAAGCACCTTCAGGTTCCTTAATAGGTCTTGAACCTGATCTTCTCCTACTGTGGGCAGTTCTTCATTCTCAGAGACCCTGGTTTTGCCTTCTGTGACTTGGGCAGTGTGCTTAGAGCCCTTGCCGGTGAAGACTGAGGCAAAAAAGTTGTTCAGTAGCTCAGCCTTATCCATATCCTGGGAGGCCAGGTCTCCCATTTCCTTCCGGAGAGGGCCCACAACTTCCCTAGTCTTGCCTTTGTCCCTGACATATCTGTAGAAGTTTTTCTTATTGTTTTTGATGTCCCTGGCTAGATTTAGTTCTGCCTGGGCTTTCGCTTGCCTGATCTGGTTCCTGGACACTCCGACAGTTTCTTTATATTCTGCCCATTCTACCCGTCCCTGCTTCCACCCTCTATAGGCCTCCTTTTTGGTGTTGAGCTTGTCCAGCAGTTCCTTGTTCATCCATGCAGGCCTGCTGGCTATTTTTCCTGACTTCTTTTTTGGGATGCACCTCTCCTGAGCTTGGAGGAGGCAATCCTTGAATGCCAACCAGCTTTCTTGGGCCCCTCTCACCTGCAGTTCTTTTTCCCACGCTACCCTGCCAATCAGATCTCTCAGGAGACCAAAGTCTGCTCTTCTGAAGTCCAGGGTAGCGAGCTTGCTGCACACCCTTCTCGCTGCCCTATGAATCTTGAATTCTACCATTTCATGATCGCTGCAGCCGAGGCTACCCTTGAACTTGACATTCCCCACCAGCCCCTCCTTGTTGGTAAGGACAAGGTCCAGCACGGCTCCTTTCCTCGTTGGCTCCTTGATCATCTGAAGAAGAAAGTTATCATTAACGCATTCCAAGAACTTCCTGGATTTCACGTGCCCTGCTGTGTTGTCCTTCCAACAGATATCGGGGTGGTTGAAGTCCCCCATGAGGACTAGGGTGTGCGAGCGCGATGCTGCTTCTATCTGCCTATAAAGGGCCCCATCCTCCCTGTCACTCTGATCTGGTGGTCTGTAGCAGACCCCTACTGTAACATCACCTGTTCCTGTTCTCCCTTTAATCCTGACCCATAAGCTCTCTGTCAGGTCTTCATCCATCCCCAGGTGGAGCTCCACATACTCCAGCTGGTCATTGACATAGAGGGCAACACCCCCACCCCTTCTGCCCAGCCTGTCCTTCCTGAAGAGTCTGTAACCCTCCATTCCAACACTCCAGTCATAAGAGCCATCCCACCATGTCTCTGTGATGCCTCTGATCATAGCCCTGGAGGCGTGCGTACGTCTCTAACTCCTCTTTATTGTTCCCCATACTGCGTGCACTTGTGTAAAGGCACTTCAGCTGTGCGCCCAATGGGGCTGACTTATTAGCTGGAATGGCTCCATTTCCTTTGTGTTGCTCTTCGGGTAGCCTTCCTTTGTGGTGCTTTATCTGTGATTCCCAGATTCCTTTTGCCTCAGGAGCCTCGAGGACAGGCCTGATGTTATCACCCCCTCCCCCTTCACATCTAGTTTAAAGACCTGTCAATCAACCCCACAATCTCTTGGGCCAGAATATTCTTCCCCCTTTGACAGGAAATGGAAGATGCCTCTCCCAATGAGCCCGGTGCTATATAGGCCAACCCACTATCAAAGTACCCAAAGTTACAGTGGTGACACCAGCCACGGAGCCATGTATTGACTGATTTGATCCACCTGCTCCTCCCAGCATCATTGCCTGCCACTGGAGGGAGTCACAAAAAAAATCACCTGCACCCCAGATTCCTTTACTAAGCCTCCCAACTCCCTGAAGTCTCTCTTTATAGCTCTTGAGCTTCGAGTCACTGTCTCCTCTGCACCTACATGGAATATCAGTAGTGGATAATAATCTGAGGACCGTCCTAAGCCAGGAAGTTTCCTGGTGACGTCCTTCACCTGGGCTCCAGGAAGAGAGCAGACTTCCCTCTGAGGAGGGTCCACCTGGCATATTGGGCCCTCTGTCCCCCTCAGGAAGGAGTCCCCAACAACTATAACCCTTTGTTTTTTCTTAGAGGGTGTGGTGGTGATGGAGGGTATATGCTTTTTTGGCTTAGGAGTCATCTGTGTTATAGGGTGCTCCTTACCTACTTCCTCACTTGACTGGCCATTCTCAAGCAGAACCTCGTATCTGTTCCTCAGGGGTACTTCACAGGATGAGGTAGGTAAGGTGGGAGGTTGTCTGGTGCCCCTACCACAAACCTGCTTCCACTTGCTCTTTTCATTTACACTTTTGCCTTCAGCCTGACCAAGGGTGCCTGCAGGGGCTCCTGGACCCTTGCTGCCTTTCTCCCTGTTATCCCTCAACCTTTCAACTTCTTCTTTCAGCTCTGCCGCCATGCTAAACAGGTCCTGGCACTCCCTGCAGCCTGTGACCTGGACAGCTGCATGTTTCTGTGGGAGCTCTGTCTGGGTTCCCACATCCATTCTGTTTAGGGTCGAGCACATGACCTTCCTCCAGGTGGAGACCATGGCTAAATTCCTACCAAGGGAGGCGATGATCACCAGGAGGACTCACCTGTCTAGCCAACAGAGCTTCGGGTTCCTCCGTGTGTGCCCTTTGCCACGCCATGTCCCTTGTGTGTTTTCCTGGTGCGCAGCAACCAGTCGCTGTGCTCCTGAGAGGCCCCTTTTAGCTGGGGCGGGGGGGGAGTGGTTCTGCTCACGGCACCTCTGCAGCCTGCCCACAAGCTGCCGGGTTCCGGCAGGGACCAGTTGCTTTTACCGGCTTCAAAAGCCCTCAAAAAGAGCTCCTTGCCAGTCCTTTTAAGGACTTCTCCCACCCCCAGTCAGTCTAAATGTTTCAGACAATACAGAAATGTCATGGTGTATTGGGTCTGGCTGGGATGGAGTTAACTTTCCCCATAGCAGTCCTCATAGTGCTGTGCTTTGTATTTGTAGCTAGAAAGGTGTTGATAACACACCAGTGTCTTGGCTACTGCTGAGCAGTGTTTGCACAGCATCAAGACTGTCTCTCAGTACGCTACATGTTCTGAGGCCCTACTTCCCAGGAAGTGGCTGGACATCACCTGCTGATGGGAAGTAGAGAATAAATCTTTTTGTTTTCCTTTGCTTCCATGCACGGCTTTTGCTTTATTAAACTGCCTTTATCTCGATCCATGAGTTCTTTTTCATCTTATTTTCTCCCCCCTCTGTCCTGCTGAGGAGGGGTGTGATAGAGCAGGTTGGTGGGCACCTGGTGGCCAGCTAAGGTCAACCCACCACAGTTCTTTTTTGGCACCCAAACAGGGACTCAAGATAATGGCAGTTTTGTATTAAGCATGCTATAGTTACAGTAGTTATTAAGGGGCAAGCTTCTGTGCGGGTCATGGAGTTTGCTGGCTGCACTGCTTATCTCTTTATTTTGCTGAGCTTGGGAATGCGTTAATACAAGCAATGGCTATGTGCTTTGCCCTGGCATTGATGGCCTTACTGAGCTGGGGGAGCTATCTTGCAGAGAGGATGAGGGAATGCATCTCCCTCTTCTTATCAGGGTTGATGTGGGTGGTTTTATTATGCAGGCTCCTGAGGTCCTTGTTCACCCTTATGTGAGCTGTTTAATACTACTGTTTAACACTTGGCATATTGTGGAGTTTGTGGTATCTCGTCCTGGTGTAAGATAAGACAACTTTTGGGTGAGGCGATACTGACACATGCCCTGAGGTGGCTGGTCCCTGGGTGACAGGGTGCGTGAAAGGATTTGGGCAGGTTCTTAGACCAGTTATCACCTCGCATAGCCTGGGACGTTACACCTGAACAGGCAAGTAACCCTGGTAAACTGATGCAGCATCTGATAGAAGGGTACCTTGTCTACCCCAATGAAAACCAACAGCTTCTAGAACTGTACTGGGGCCTGCCCTGTGCCTATTGAGCCACAGTTCAGTACTATCAGAGGATTGTTGTTAAGGCAAGGACCCAAACCACCTCTGAGAATGTCTTGACTGAGACTGGGGGGGAAACTACATCTAAGGACATGATAGTAGAGACAGGGACCCAAACTGCATCTGAGAACACCATGGTTGAGATAGGGACCCAAACAACAACTACAGCAATTGCCCCAGTAGTGAAAAAGAAAGAGTGGACAAGGAGATCAGTGGGTCCATATCATCAATTAGTAAGGGAGGAGGAGGAAGAAGAGGAAAGGTTTGATCAAGAAACCGGTGCTTCAGCAAAGAAATTTGCAGGAAGGAGTGAGAGAAATCAGACAGGAAGCAGAAACTACCTGTTCCCTGACCTCATCAGAACTTTGAGACGTGTGGAAAGATTACAGCCACCAGCCAGGTGAGTGGATTGCTGCCTGGCTGCTCTGATGCTGGGATAACAGGGCCAACAGTCAGCAACTGGAAAGTAAGGAAGCCCAACAGATGGGATCCCTTGCTAGAAGCCAGGGACTTGAGATAGGAATTGGAAAAGAGGAAGCAATCCACAGTCTCTGGAGATCGCTCCTCTCAAGTGTGAGGACAAGATTCAAGGAAGATCTTGTGAACGACCCAGGAAAGTGAACTACCCTGGATGAAGGTATCCTGAGAGAATTAGTGGTGCTGGAAGTCATCTACAGTGCTGTTGTGGTTTTGGCCAGACTGGCCAATCAGAATGACAGATGGCCCCTCCCCCCTCCTCTCCAAAGAGAGGAGAGGAAGAGATAAAGAGATTTAGGAGTTTAGAAAAAGAACTAAACTACTTCAATGAAAATATTTATAAATAATGAAAGAATGAATAATAATAAAATAAAAGGGGGACAAAAAGTAAACAA
Source organism: Numenius phaeopus (assembly GCA_030770645.1). NCBI lineage: Eukaryota > Metazoa > Chordata > Aves > Charadriiformes > Scolopacidae > Numenius > Numenius phaeopus. Next base: position 73,740 of record JARKVS010014099.1, read on the forward strand.
TATATACAAAACCGTATAAAGCTCCCAGGATGACAATCGAGTCACCAGCAGGCACGGGGAAAGTCCCAGACTGGAGTCAGTGACAGACAGGAGCTGGATTCCGGATCTGGAGTCAGGAATGTTTGGATCAGGATCAAAGGCAGACAAACAGACAGGGTCCTCCTTGGATGTTGGCCATTGAAGAAAGATCCCTCAGCTTTTATAATGAGCATGGGACAGATGGGATGGAATATCCTGTTGGTCAGTTTTGGGTCACCTGTCCTGTCCGCTCCTCCCCACAGGTGGGACCCCTCCACGCTTTTCCTTTTCTGACCCTCCAACAGGGCAAATAACAAAATTAGCTGACCTTGGTTGTTATAGCAATAAGTATAAGCAAGAGCCTCTCTGCATACCATTCCTTGGCATAATCAGGTCTTATCACTCTAAGAGCGAACAGTTGCTGCACAATATGCTGTTAATTTCAGAGTTAAGTTAGTTAGAATAGGCTTAGCTGCAAAGTAAAATTACTGAACAGAAAATTGGTTCTGTTTTACCTCAAACCAGGACAAGTGCTCTAAACAATGGCGAGGTCTCCAAAGATCCAGAGGACATCCTGTGCACTCAGGCCATGTGGAGGAAGGTGATTCAAAATGCCCCAGTGTTGGGGCTGCATGACCTGGCCAGGAGGAGGAGAGGGAGAAATCAGCCCCAGAGCCAGCCCAGCCTGTCCCCACCCAGGCAGGGATGCACTGGTGCCCCTGGGACTCTATGCGTTGTTGGGGCCATGCAGAACATCTGGAAGATCAATTAAGAATGATTTTGGAACCCATTCTGAGCATGTTGCAGAACAAGCAAAACTTGATCAGAAATAAGACTATATCGCTTTAAGAACAAGATTGTTTTGAGCTGGCCAGACAGGAGAGAAAAACATTGTGTGTGTCTGTGAAGGTCAGGCTGGAAAACCACCTGGAGGAATGTGTGTAGAAAGATGTGGCTGAAGACAGTCACATACCATGAGAATGAGAGTGCTCATCCTGTTTGGCAAGACAGCTCAGAAACTAGCTCTATATATATAGCTTTGTGTATGTGAATAAAGTGTGGTGCTAGTGCTTGTGTGGTGCTTGTGCTTCTGCTTATTGCATACAATTGCATTCTGATTAATCATCGCTGCAAATTGGTGCCCTGTGTGAGGCTCGCCTTTTTCGGCGACACACAACCCAATGGGTGAGTACAGAGTTTATTTATTTCATGGCCACAATTCCTTGTAAAAAGGAACAGTAACACATGTTGAACAGGAAAGTTATGGGGTTGTGTTAGAAATGGGACAGACTGCATCACATGATCATAAATTATGCTTAAAGGTTTTGCAACAAATTTTGCACACTGATGGCTATAATACTAGTGAGAAGCAATTATCTCAATTGTTATTACTAGTAAAGGAACATTGCAATTGGTTTCCATCTCAGGGTACCTTTGATAGCTCACAATTGGAAAAAGTAGGAAAGCATTTACAAAATAGGAAAGAGCTGGGTTTTGCTATCCCGGAATCGGCAGTAGTAACCTGGCGTTTTTTATATTTGGCACTAGCTCAGTTAAAACCTAGTGAGGCTGTTGTAACTAAAGAAACTGAAGGCAAAAATGTTTATAAGGATGTTGAGACTTCCTCAAATGATCAAATTCCCGATAATCCCTTCAACTCTGGTTCAGTCGATCCAGAAACTGAACCTAACTTATATTCACCATTACCACCCCCACCCCCCGACAATTGAATATGCCGTTGTCAGAAAAGCGGCCTTTGCCGATCACCCCCACGGCACCTACAAACCCCTTTTTGGAAACAGAACCTGAAAAGCTTCCAGCAATGCAAAAGTGCAAGGAAGAAGCTTTAAAAAATGGGGATTTCTCTTTCACATTTCCAGTGATATATAAAGCTAATCACCCTCCCGCTCATGAAGGATTACTTTAGCAAGTTTTCAAGGAACTTAAAAAGATCTATAAATGAAAATGGGCTGCAGAGTTCATTTACAGTAGGCATTTTAGAAGTAGTAGGAAACGCTTATGTTATGTTACCATAGGACCATATACGTATGGAATCACCAGTGTCTCTTCTAATACTTAATACACTTCATCAACCAGTCAGATTATTTGGACAGATTGAGGATAATGCTAGGGTTTTTTACCTTGAATGGCTTTTCTTACCTAATACCTTGAGAAAGACTGTTTCTACCTTTTTGGATCTCCTTATCTGGCTGATAATGAAGGGTGGAACTCGTACCCAGGAACTAACAGGGTATGGTCCTGTTGATCTTTACCTACCTGTTACAGCACAAGAATATACCTTCCTATCTCAAAATTCTCTGCCATTTCAAATAGCATTGGCTGATTTTGTGGGCAATTACTATGGGCAAATTGGCAATTTTGTGGGCAGTTACTATGGCAACTGCAGACTTTGCCCCTTTGTCCCAAGGAAATTATATCTTCCATGCCTATTTCTGGGGCTCGCACTATATTTGTGGACGGGTCAGGGAAAACTGGAAAAGCTGCCGTTGCCTGGAAGACAGACATGCACTGGGAACATTCTGTAACGACTTTCTCTGGCTCAACACAGCTAGTGGAGCTTGGGGCGATACTGCATGCTTTACAGATTTTTCCAAAAGAACCTCTGAACATTGTTTGTGCTTCTGAATACGTGGTAAACTTAGTGATGAGAATTCCCTTTTCCTTTATTAAGGCAGTGGATAATAAAGTTCTTTTTCAGATGTCTTTGGCACTAAAGCAAATACTGAAAGGTAGACAAGATCCTTTGTTTATTACACATATTCGTTCGCATACCACCCTGCCGGGTCCTCTAACAGAGGGTAACGCAGTTGCCGATTCTCTCACTGCTGCAGTCCTTAAATTGGACTTTGCCCGTGCATCGCATTCCTTTTTTCATCAGAATGCACAAGGCCTGAGTAAACAATTTCAAATTCCTTTAACACAGGCAAAAGACATAATCCGTGCCTGTCCCGAGTGCCAGCGCCTCACACCCTTGCCTGCTCAAACAGGGGTTAATCCTTGTGGCTTGCGATCTAATGATATATGGCAGTCGGATGTAACTCATTATTTTCCTTTTGGGTGCTTGCAGTATGTTCATGTTTCTGTTGATACCTTTTCAGGCGCACTATGTGCCTCTGCGCATACTGAGGAGAAAGGGCGTGATATTCGCAGACATTGGACTCGTCGTTTCGCTATTTTGGGACTGCCCAAGGTCATTAAGACTGATAACAGCCCCGGGTACACTTCTCAAACTACCCGTTCCTTTTTACAGCAATGGGGTAGAGATCACAATTTTGGCATTCCACATAATCCCACAGGACAGGCCATTGTTGAACGTAGTCATGCTCTGTTAAAATGTATGCTTCAAAAACAAAAAAGGGGGAATATGTCACCCCAGGAACAATTAGATAATGCTGGTTTCACACTTAATTTTCTTAATATGTCGTCATCTCTGGGGCGACTGACGAGTGCCATGGAAAGGCATTTTGCAATACCACAAGGTTTCATAAAACGCCCAAAAGTTCTATACAGAGACCCTTTGTCTGCTATCTCCTGGAATAGGCCAGTGGAATTGATAATGTGGGGGAGAGGGTATGCGTGTGTTCTTCTTCCAACAGGGCCACGTTGGCTTCCTGCTCGGCACATCAAGCCCTATCGTGAGCTGGACAACCGTCACAGAGAACCCTATACCACAGATGGAGACAATGGATCTGAACAAGGACAAGAGAACTCAGAAACGGAAGAGACTGTGTAGAAACAACCCAATCACATGGGGAAAATTAAAACAACTACAACAACACGCAAGTACCATGATGGCAACTGTGGGTGCACCCCCAACCCCAGGTAACACCTTTTTGGCCTACCTAGCTATCATTAGCAGCAACAGTACAGTAAGAGTTGTTTTGTTGTTGCACTTGATAAGCTGCATTGCGAATGTTCAGCATCTTTATTGGGCACATGTTGTAGATCCCCCTTTGTTTAAACCCATAACATGGTGGGATCCTGAAGTTCCGATATCTAATAACGACAGCAAATGGATAGGGGGAACATGGCTTCCACCAGCAGGTTTTTTAGAAAAAGGAAAGGATTGGATTGATAGTAATGAATTTAATAACACTGTCGGTCCTTTCTTTACCAAAATCTAGCGCATGGCTGCACCTTTTTTCACAAGGCATGTGGCTCATGGTGTATATAGTAAAAAAGGTTGTGTTTATAGTTTAGGTGTAACTCACATTCACAATAACTCTGTTATGATTTGTACCTCTCACCCTTATGTATTTGTAGCATCAGCACATGTTACTATTTCACAAATCAATCACACTTTCCAGGTAAACTTGACTAAGCCTTACTGTTTTAGTTGTCTTTCTCATGAGAATATTTCTGCGTATAATCTATCTGTGATATTACCAATGAGACGCTGAGCTGAAGTATGGTTCCCAGTAAATTTAACACGGGACTGGGAAGGAGAATCAGGATTCAGCCAATTATCACGCATCTTAAAGCAACAGTAGACTAGAAGCAAGAGATGTATAGGTTGGCTTATAGCTTTTATTATATATGCAATCATTATATTAGCCACTGCAGCCGTAG
>JARKVS010014099.1:83347-110445 GCA_030770645.1 Numenius phaeopus
AGACCATGGAATAGGAGAATAATATCTATCTATTAAAGGACAAGAGATACAGTAGTTAATGAGTATGTTTAAATCTTTATGTTGGGTATAAAGATGGTTTAAGTATGTAGTTTAAGTTGTAAGTGTTGGTAAGAAAGGATATCAGTAATGAGAATTAAATACAATGGGATGGTTGGAAGATATATAAATGTATTAAATTTTGTGGGACCTGAGGATGACGCAAATGGTATGGAATAAGGGATGGAGATTGTATTGGGTCTGGCTGGGATGGAGTTAACTTTCCCCATAGTAGTCTTCATAGTGCTGTGCTTTGTATTGGTAGTTAGAAAGGTGTTGATAACACACCAGTGTTTTTGCTGAGCAGTGCTCACACAGCATCAAGGCTTTCTCTCCAACATCCCCCCTGATAAGATAGGGATAAGAGTGTCTCCACAAATAGGTGATAAAATATGGATAAGTGTCTCCACAAACAGGGAAGTTAACTGAAATTGCAGGAATGAGATAACCGAAGGAAATAGGAGAGTTAATTGAAACTGCAGGACTGAGATAACCGAAAAATAGGGGAAATAACTGAAAATGCAAAAGTTAGACAATTGAAAAACCGCAAAAGTTAAACTTTTATGTAATATGCAGATCGAGAAGTCTGTACTTTCCAAGTACCTCATCCAATAGGGAAAGGAAGAGGGTTACATGCGGCCGGGGAATTAGGATAAAATGGAGGCTGCGTCCTCCAGCAATTTGAGAGACCCCACAGGGATATGCCCCAGTGGACTCTCCCTTTATTCGAATAAAGTCTTTGCAGGACTCCTCTGTCTCCTTTGTGAACATCGACCTCTGGCTACAGGGTTTTCTGCACAGCAGGATGGCAACAAAATCACTTACAAAACATGGTATCCAACCAAATCCCACCTTCCCAGAGGATTAGGCGTGTAATAATTGGCATAACCGGGAAGAGGTAGAAAAACAGTTAACTGATGCTAGAGGTTCAACTAAATCCTCTGACTGGCAATTAAAGGGCCAGGAGTGGAGAAATAAGTTATAGAAACAAGCATTGGCACGAGGAATTCCTAGAGCCGCAATTCAGAGACAGCCTACTGGTGTCATTCTGAGTCTAATTCAAGTGTTCCAGAAACACAATAATCCAAACACTCCAACTCTTCCGTTGCTGGCTCCCAGAGAGAGATAACCCTTTCTTCTGTCATAGGGATCAGTTACAAAGTAGAAAACCAAAAAATTAATAGTGCCTGAATGGCGATTGGGCTGGCCTGCCTGCAAGTAGAAGCTTATCAATGGATAAATGAGAATGTCCCTTACATTTTAATTCCAGTTGGTCCTCGAAAACAATTAACAAAATTTTTAATTGATACTGGAGCACAAATTTTAATTATTTTACAGGAGGATGCCGACAAGCTAGGCATATGACCTGGACGGCAAAAAGTTAAAATTACTGGGGTTACGGGAACTTGTGCTGTGTGCCAAACTGCAAAAGCTAATTTATGACTCCCTGGTGAAAAGTCTATGACATCTATTCGCTTTGCAGTTAAAGATCACCATGAAAATATCCTAGGTTTTGATGCTTTGAATGGCCAGACTTGGTGTCTGCCAGATGGTAGTTTATGGTCTTTTGGTTCAAACGCCAACCCTAACCCTAATAAAAATCAACAAACTGCCACAGTACGTCTACTCTGTGCAGCCCCAGTACTTCCTGAATCAAAGATCACTAATGTCCCCCAGTACCCAATTTCTGGCATGGACTGGAATTTCAGAAGTAATTGCAGATTTAGAAAAACGACAAATTATTTTCAGAACTCACTCCCCATATAACTCTCTGGTTTGGCCATTCCATAAATCAGATGGGAAATGGCATTTAACAATTATCAGTGCTTAAATGCCAATACAGCCCCATTGATGGCTGCAGTCCCCAATATTGCAACTTTGACAGCTACTTTGCAAGCCGCCTCACATCACTCTGGAAACAATCTTCATCTTTGACATCATTGGCATCTTCACAGCATTGTGCCTCCTCATCTCTCCCTCGCTGCATTGATCTGCTGGGATATACATAAATGGCGACAATGACAGATATATGCCTCTTCCCCACTCTCTCTTTCCCTGCTCATTGGAGTAAGTATACTCACAATGGTTCACACACAAGATCTGTGGGACCATGTGCTAAGATACACTGGAAGTATTGGAAGATCACAAAGCAAGGCAGGCCTAAATCTTTGTACTTTAGTCTTACATGGGAATGAAGTATACTCAAAGGATGAATGGTGTTGGAATGACTCTCATTGGATGGCTCAACTCCAAGCCGTGTCAGGAGAGAAAATACAAATTGGGTGCCAGGTAATCAATGGATCTACTTACTGTAAGTCAACCGAAATTAAAATATTTTATACCAACTTTTCCAGACCGAAAAACCACAATAACAATTGCTATAAAATAACAGAACCAAATTTAGATTGTTGGTATAATTTTACCTTTACCAAACCTATAATTGTATTTTGTATTTGGGGCTATAAAAACACAGATCTACTATTTTATTTTATTTTAGTTATTTATTATTTGATTTTTTTTAATTTATTTTTATTTATTTTTACACATGCTCATATAGGCTATAATGGGTACACACCCAATACTTACCCTGCCAAATCTCTAAATTTGGCTGTAGTAGTGTTACACAATAACTTTGCCTTTCATAAGCAAAAATGGATTATAAAAGATGAAGATGGCAAATTCCATCTCTAAAAGGGACAAGTGGAGACATCATTTCAATAGGATGCCAAATTGAAAACCATACTGAGTGTGCAACAGTTTTACACATTACTGTAGTGTTACAATCAGGAACTGAGAGTCTAGCTGATATGTAAATGTGTAACTAAAAGGATTAAGGGCGCCTTTCGCAAATACAAACAGAAACAAACAGTGAAGAATACCATCAGAAAGAACATGTTTACAAGCCTGTAAAATAAACGGAGGTGTTGCAAAAGCTTCTGCATTGACCTTCCTCAATCCACTTAAAGAGTTATCGGTGCAAACCAGCCATACTGATCAAACAGAAGGACACTCCAAGTCAAGGCCTCGTATGGAAAGAACTACCAAGAATTCACTAAGACTTCACTCCTGAGTGACCACCGAACACCACTAAGGACCACACAAGACCTTCCATGAAGCCCCTAACGGACTTAATGTGCATGTGCCAGGGTGATGTGAATATTATAATGAGTTCTGGGAAATGTAATGACTATGCATATTCTGTATGGATATAAGTCTCTGTGAATCTTGCATTCGGTGGACATGTTGGGTGGAGAGATCGCCCATGTCCCCAGCGCCGAATAAAAGAATGCCTGCTTCTTCAGACTACATTGGTGTTAAGGAATTTATTCCCTATTTTGGTGACAGTAGAATATACTGGAAACAAACTCAAACACAATTTTGAATACCCCCATACTTGTCCTTATGGACATGAATGTTGGTATACCTTTAGCATATTCTGCTCAGTACTCATCATGTGTTTCTGGGCCGACTTTGAATTCCATTCCAGTTTGGCCTTCCAGTTTAAAATCAAAATTCAACAGCCATTTTTTCCAACTCGGCCTCCTACTAAACTGTGTCCTCACATTTATAACACAGGCCCTTACATAATTAAAAATGCAGGAAAACGGCGAGATATCTTTAATCCTAGTTGGTCTCTAAAAAGGGTGGGACTAGCGCTGCACATTAATGTGTCAGCAATTAGATCACACTATTGTACCTTTTTGGGAGTTGCTCACACTGGTTGGCTAGCATGGTTACATGGATGATCTTTTAACAATAAACAATCCCAACTTACACGACGGGATACCACTGGGTTATTTGGAACAGGATTAGGAGTAATAAATAGCATAGACACCAAAGTCCTAATGAACTGGATCCAAATATTTTCTGTCTCTGTGTGTGTGTAAGGAGTCAAAAGGGGCGCCCATCAGCTCATTGGAGTCATCCACTGTGAGGGGACCTTGGTCCTAGCAGTTAAAGACTTGGGTGGCATGTGTGTGACTCCTTGTGATGTGTGTTTATATGTTTAATGTTCCTACACACATATATTGATTTAGGATACCTTATAGTAAGTTAGTGTGAATCTTGTGATTTTTGAATCTGTAATTAACTTGCTGTTTAATTATTTTACTAAATCACCTTGTAAATCCTTAAATTGGTTAATGATTAAGTGCTGCTAAAATTCAACCTCTTGATCTACCTCAAACTATTAATAAATTTTTAATTGCTGCTAAATCATAACCATGTCAAATATTTTCATCCATGACATCCTGCTGAGGAGGGGAGTGACAGAGCAGTTTAGTGGTTACCTGGCGTCCAGCTAAGGTGAACCCACCACATATGGAAATACAGGGGAAAAAAAATTAAAAAAAAATAATCTCCCAAGAATACTGCAAGTGATCAAGTTAAAAAAAAAAAAAGAAAACTTGTAAGAATAATAGTAAGCTTCATCTGTCCACCACAGAGAAGTACCCACAACTTTTCCAAGTATCTCAAAAATAAAAATGCAATACCTGTATCCCTTCTCCTTGAAATGTCAGTATTTCAATTTTAGTTTATTTCCGGTTTCATAAACAAATACCATAATAGATCATCTTTTAGTAGAGTTGAATTCCTTTAATAAAGCCAGCTTCATAGCATTTGCACTTTCTGACAAGCTGTTATTTTAGTGTATACTTGGTGCTGTGGGTACCTATTATCCTGTAAAAATGAATCTTTTTTACAGCACAACAGAACAGACCAGCCCAGCATTTACATTCACAGATATAGAGGCGATGACCCTGATGAAATCCATCTGAGGGTCCTGAGGGAGCTGGCGGATTAAGTTGCTAAGCCACTTTCCATTATATTTGAAAAGTTGTGGCAGTCTGGTGAAGTTCCCACTGACTGGAAAAGGGGAAACATAACCCCCATATTCAAAAAGGGAAAAAAGGAAGACCCGGGGAACTACAGGCTAGTCAGTCTCACCTCCGTGCCTGGCAAGATCATGGAGCAGATCCTCCTGGAATCTCTGCTGAGGCACATGGAAAATAAGGAGGTGATTGGAGACAGCCAACATGGCTTCACCAAGGGCAAATCGTGCCTGACAAATTTGGTGGCCTTTTATGATACTGCCCCAGACTTGGTGGACAAGGGCAGAGCAACAGATGTCATCTACCTGGACTTATGCAAAGCGTTCAACACTGTCCCACACAACATCCTGGTCTCAAAATTAGAAAGGCATGGATTTGATGGATGGATGTCTCAGTGGATCAGGAACCAGCTAGATGGCTGCACTCAAAGAGTTGCGGTCAATGGCTCAATGTCCAAGTGATGGCCAGTGACGAGTGGTGGTCCTCAGGGGTCGGTACCGGGACTAGTGCTGTTCAACATCTTTGTTGGAGACATGGGCAATGGGATAGAGTGCACCCTCAGCAAGTTTGCCAACGACACCAAGCTGTGTGGAGCAGTTGACACGCTGCAGGGAAGGGATGCCATCCAGAGAGACCCGGACAGGCTTGAGAAGTGGGACCGTGCAAACATCATGAAGTTCAACTAAGCCAAGTGCAGGGTCCTGCACCTGGGTCACTGCAATCCCAGGCACAAATACAGGTTGGGTGGAGAATGGATGGAGAGCAGCCCTGGGGAGAAGGACTTGGGAGTGCTCGTGGATGAGAAGCTTGACATGAGTGGGCAATGCATGCTGGCAGCCCAGAAAGCCAACCGGATCCTGGGCTGCATCAAAAGAAGTGTGGCCAGCAGGTCACAGGAGGTGATTCTACCCCTCTACTCTGTGCTCGTGAGACCCCACCTGGAATACTGTGTCCAGCTCTGGAGTCCTCAACACAGGAAGGACATGGACCTGTTGGAACGGGTCCAGAGGAGGGCGGAGGGAGTGTAGGGATAAGACAAGGGGTAATGGTTTTAAACTGAAAGGGGGGGGAGATTTAGATTTGATACTAGAAAGAAATTCTTTACTGTGAGGGTGGAGACCATGTGGAGAGCGACAGCAGTGAGTGATGTGTCTTTAAAACTGAGCTAGATTGAGATGGAAAGGGGGCTTCCTAGATACGGAGAAGCCAAGGGAGAGTGGAGAGGCCCAAAACAAGTCGGGAATCTCGTGAGGGAGCTGTGAGACCGACGTGGCTGGGGGTGTGCTGGGCGAGCCACTGCAAATTTAAAAGCGGCTAGCTTATTCAGCGGTGCAGCGTGAGTCGGGTGCACGTGGTGAGCGCAAGGGGTGGAACATCAGCGTGCAGGCGCACGTGCACAAGGCACGCGGGAAGCAGCCGGTAGTGATTGGTCCCTTCCCGGCGCTAGAGAGGAACATGGCCACCACACGGCCAAAATCCACTGCAAGAAAGAATGTGGGAACTCAGACCGAGCTCCTGTGCAAACATGCAGCCGTGCAGGTTTCCAGCTGCAGTGAATGCCTGAGCCTGGCACTGGTACCCGAGGGAGCCAGAGACACTGCCTGTGTGCGGTGTGATCAAATAAACTATCTGCTCAGGCAGGTGGTCGAACTGAGGGAGGAGGTAGAAAGGTTAAGAAGTATCAGAGAATGCGAAAGTGAAATAGATTGGTGGAGCCATACCCTGAGGCAAAGGCAGTGGGTAGAGGCTCTACATGAAGTGGATGATCCCTTTCCTTCCTGTCACCAGGCAGAAGGAAGGGACTTAAGGGACAGGGGGAAATGGAGACAGGTCCTTCCTGAGAGGGGCAAACAAAACCCCTCCCGGCCCCCCTCACCTTCCCAGTTGCCCTTGCACAATAGGTATGGGGCTTTGGAAATTGAGGGCCAGGCAAATGAGGATAGAGAGGGAGATCCATCCAGTGAGTCACCCAGAGCTAGTCGCTTACCCCTATGCCTTAGGATTTCCTCAATTAAGAAAAAAAGAAAGGTAATTGTGGTGGGTGACTCCCTTCTGAGGGGAACAGAAGGCCCCATTTGTTGACCAGGCCCATCCCACAGGGAAGTCAGCTGCCTCCCTGGGGCTAGGATTAAGGATATACAGAGGGAAATTCACTCCCTGGTTCAGCCCTCGGATTACTACCCATTACTGATATTTCAAGTAGTCATTAATGAGGTAGCAACCAGAAGTCTAAGGGCAATGAAGAGAGACTTTAGGGCCCTGGGATGGCTGGTTAAGGGATCAGGAGCACAAGTTGTGTTCTCCTCTGTCTCACCAGTGGCAGGGACTGAAGAAGGGATAAACAGGAAGAGCCAGCAGATTAACTCCAGGCTCCAAGACTGGTGCAACCGGCAGGACTTTGGTTTCTTTGATCACGGGTTGATCTACAGGACACCAGGCCTGCTGGCAACAGGTGGGGAAAGCCTAACCAGAAGGGGAAGAAGGATCCTGGGACAAGAGTTAGCAGGGCTCATTGAAAGGGCTTTAAACTAGGTTTGAAGGGGGATGGGGATGAATCCAGGATTACTAAAGTGGAGCCTGGGAACAGCATGCCAGTGCTTGTGGGTAAAAGTACTAGCAAGGTCTTGCAATCCGTTGTCTCAGTGGAGGTGGGGAATGGTGATCCATGTGGTAGCAAAGACATGAGGGGTAGTAATAGGTTGGCAACAACAGAAGGGTCTGAGCACAGTCAGGTGGGAATTAGGGCTCGTTCCCCCCAAAAAGTGGCAGGACAATTAGCCAAGGTGAAGTGCATTTACACGAATGCACACAGCATGGGCAACAAACAGGAGGAGCTGGAGGCCATTGTACAGTAGGAAAACTATGATCTAGTTTGCCACCACAGAAACATGGTGGGAAGACTCACACAACTGGAGTGCCGTGATCAATGGCTACCAACTTTTCAGAAGGGATAGGCAAGGAAGGAGAGGTGCTGGGGTGACCCTCTATGTTAGGGACAGATTTGAAAGCCTAGAACTTAACAATGTGAATGACAGTGTTGAGTGTTTATGGGTAAGAATCAAGGGGAAGGCCAATAAGGCAGGCATCATGGTGGGAGTTTGTTACAGACCCCCAAACCAGGATGTAGAGGTTGATGAAATATTCTAGAAGCAGCTGGCAGAGGTCTCGTGATTGCTCGCCCTTGTTCTCATGGGGGACTTCAACTTCCCAGATGGAAATATAAGACAGCAGAGAGGGAACAGTCCCGGAGGTTCCTGGAGTGTGTGGAAGACAACTTCCTAACACAGCTGGTGAGAGAGCCAACCAGGGAAAGCACCCTACTGGACCTGCTGCTTGTTAACAGAGAAGGTCTTGTGGGGGATATAAAGGTTGGAGGTCGTCTTGGGCAGAGTGATCATGAAATCATAGAGTTTTCAAATCTTGGAGAAGCAAGGCGGGGAGCCAGCAGAACTGCCACCTTGGACTTCCAAAAAGCAGACTTTGGCCTGTTTAGGAGCATGGTTGAGAGTGTCCCTTGGGAGACAGTCCTGAAGGGCATAGGTGCCCAGGAAGGCTGGTCATACTTCAAGGAGGAACTCTTGAAAGCACAGGAGAAGGCCATCCCCAGGTTCCGTAAAACGTGCCGACGGGGAAGAAGACCAGCCTGGCTAAATAGAGAGCTTTGGCTGGACCTCGGGAACAAAAGGAAAGTTTACAACCTCTGGAAAAGGGGGTTGGCAATTTATCAGCAATACCAAGGCGTAGTGAAGCTATGCAGGGGGAAAATTAGAAGGGCCAAAGCTCAAGCAGAACTGAACTTGTCCACCACGGTTAAAGATAACAAAAAGAGGTTCTTTCAGTATATCAGTAGAAAAAGGAAGACTAGGGAAAATGTAGGCCCACTGATGAATGAGGTGGGCGCCTTAGTGGTGGAAGGCACAGAGAAGGCGGAGTTACTGAATGCCTTCTTTGCTTCGGTCTTCCCTGCTAAAACTGTCCCTCATGAATCCCAGACCCTGGAGACAAGGGGGAAGGTCTGGAGAGAGGAGGATTTTCCCTCTGTAGAGGAGGACTGGGTTAGAGACCACTTGGCCTAACTAGACATCCATAAGTCCATGGGCCCTGATGGGATGTACCCGTGAGTGCTGAGAGAACTGGCAGATGTTATTGCTGGGCCACTCTCCATCAATCATCTTTGAAAGGTCATGGAGAACAGGAGAGGTGCCTGAGGACTGGAGAAAGGCCAATATCACTCCAGTCTTCAAAAAGGGCAAGAAGGAGGACCCAGGGAACCACAGGCCGGTTAGTCTCACCTCCGTCCCTGGGAAGGTAATGGAGCGACTTGTTCTGGAAGTCATCCCCAAACACGTTGAAGAACAGGAAGTTATTGGAAGCGGTCAACATGGATTTACCAAGGGTAAATCATGCTTGACCAATCTGATAGCCTTCTATGATGTTATAACTGGATGGCTGGATGAGGGGAGAGCAGCAGATGTCATCTACCTTGACTTCAGCAAGGCTTTTGACGCTGTCTCCCATAACATCCTCATTAGGAAATTGAGGAAGTATGGGCTAGACACGGGTGGAAAGAGGTGTGGATTGAGAGCTGGCTGTGTGACAGAACTCAGAGGGTTGTGATGAATGGAGCAGAGTCTAGCTGGAGGCCTGTAACCAGCGGTGTCCCCCAGGGGTCAATACTCGGTCCATTCTTGTTCAACATATTCATCAATGACCTGGAGGAGGGGACAGAGTGTATCCTCAGCAAGTTTGCTGATGATACCAAACTGGGAGGGCTGGCTGACACTCCAGAGGGCTGTGCCGCCATCCAGCGTGACCTGGACAGGCTGGAGAGCTGGGCAGAGAGGAACCTAATGAGGTTCAACAAGGGCAAGTGTAGGGTCCTGCACCTGGGGAGGAAGAATGCCAGGCACCAATATATGTTAGGGGTGGACCTGCTGGAAAGCACTTCTGAGGAGAAGGATCTGGGGGTCCTGGTAGATAGTAAACTATCCATGAGCCAGCAATGTGCCCTTGTCGCCAAGAGGGCCAATGGAATCCTGGGCTGCGTAGGGAAGAGTGTGGCCAGTAGGTCGAGGGAGGTCATTCTCCCCCTCTACTCTGCGCTGGTGAGGCCACAACTGGAATACTGCATCCAGTTCTGGGCTCCCCAGTTCAAGAGAGACAGGGAACTACTGGAGAGAGTCCAGCGTAGGGCAACAAAGATGATTGAGGGATTAGAGCATCTCCCTTATGAAGAAAGGCTGAGAGAGCTGGGACTCTTTAGCCTGGAGAAGAGAAGGCTGAGGGGAGACCTTATTAATGCTTACAAGTATCTAAACGGTGGGTTGAAGGAGGATGGAGCCGGACTCTTTTCAGTGGTTCCCAGTGAGAGGACAAGGGGCAAACGGGCACAAGCTGGAATATAGGAAGTTCCATTCAAATATGAGGAAAAACTTCTTTACGGTGAGGGTGACAGAGCCCTGGAACAGGCTACCCAGGGAGGTTGTGGTGTCCCCTTCTTTGGAGATTTTCAAGACCCGCCTGGATGCAGTCCTGAGTAACGTGCTCTAGGCAATCCTGCTTTAGCAGGGGAGTTGGACTAGATGATCTCTAGAGGTCCCTTCCAACTCTGATAATTCTGTGATTCTGTGATTCTGTGATTCCATGAATCATAGAATTGTCTAGGTTGGAAGGGACCTTTAAGATCATGTAGTCCAACCATCAGCCTAACTCTGATAAAAAGCCATCACTAAACCATGTCACTAAGCACTATATCAAGCTTTCTTTTAAATACCTCCTGGGATGGTGCCTCCACCACTTCCCTGAGCAGCCCATTCCAATGCTTAATAACCCTTTCAGTGTAAAAGTTTTTCCTAATATCCATTCTGAACCTCCCCTGGTGCAACTTGAGGCCATTTCCTCTTGTCCTGTCGCCTGTGACTTGGGAGAAGAGACCGACCCCCGCCTCTCTACAACCTCCTTAAGTCCACTGGTGGCAAAGACTTAGCACTGACCTTCCCTCTGTAACTTCAACATAAACATGAAATCCCTATTGGAGAGGCTCACGCAGTGATTTTGAATGGTAATCATGTGCACCTTTAAACACCTTGCACCGTGGCTGACTGCAAATTTGCTGTAGGACACTGAATTCCTGGAATTAATATGTTGCTATCCTCATAATACCCAGCATCATGAACAATTGCATAACTAGAGCTGAGCAAATAATTACTTTTAGCTTCTTTTTAGGCTATATGGAGTTATCTATAAATTGCAACTGCTGTAGACAGAATGTTAGATGAAGAAAAGAAAGTTTATTCAAATTACTAATCATGACTTCAGCTTCTTTCTTTTGCCTCCCTCCCTTTTGAGCTACAGGGCTAAGGTAGGAAAGGGTGAATGCTTATGACGTATTCTCACCTCTCCCGAACTTTAAGAAAAAAACTCACTTTACTTTTGTTTTCTTTTTCTTTTGTTGGTATCAGTTCAAGTCATTCAAAATGATCCAAGGCACTCTATGCAGCTCAAAATCTGGCTATAGATTATTTTGGACAGTATATGCTTACTAATGATAAAACACCACTTTACAAGATGTAAAACTGTCTCTCTCAATGGCCCAATTCCATCTAAGAGGTTTTGTTTTATGAATTAGCTTGGTGTTGTATAGCTAAAACATATCAAAACAGCTTTACTTCTTGTTCCTTTCCTAAATCAGGATGGTAACATCTACAAAAATACAACAATGTTAACGCCATGAAAGGTTAAATTGGCATCCTAGTGTTTTTAGCCACTTTAGAAGAAGTTTTAGTACACCCATTTCTCCCAGACAGCAACAACCATATATCAGGAAGAAAGATGGGTCAGTAGTAAAAGGAAAGATTCTCTCAATTTGAAGCTGGATTTCACAAACAAGGCTGAAATTCTGAAAATAGCATAACCTCTATTTTTCCAAAATGCAGAAATGCACCTTCAACAGAATTCCTACACATGTCAAATGGCCAAGGAGATGCCTTCTCTTCTTCAGTAATATCAGTAAAAAGCACTACTACACATGAAGGCAAAGACCACCAGCTGGACTGTTTTAGTGTTTGAAGAGCCTAAATCTTTGGGGACTCAAAGTCCCTGCAAGCCATGGCTCACACGTTCCCCTAAATGCTGAACACTCCAGCTTCACAAACTACTTTGTTCTTTATTTTAAGTGCTGCTGGAGCTCCACCAAGCTCTAAGTGGTCTTAGTAGCTCCACTAAGCCATAGTGGTCTGATGGAGTCTGGCTCTACCAATGGCTTAACACACATCTGTCAGGTGATGCTGAACTTGAATAACAGAACCAAACTGCTCATTACCATGAAAAAAATCACATTCCTCTTATTATAAATGAGAAATTATTGTGACGTAGCTAATCTGCAGTGATATCTTTACATCTTTTTAAATAAAATATATTTAGAGTGGATTTCCCCATTTGTTTTTTACTACTGATTTCATAACAGTTAAAGCTACACCTTCCCAATTGTTCCTTGATTAAAATGCTGTGAGAACAGGAGCAGAGATGAAAAATGTCAGTTCCACTGCAGATTTTGCAACTGAGCTTTCAACTGCTGTGAAAAATCCAGACAAGAATATCTATCAGCTCAGAGAGTAGTGCCTTTATTGGACCATGGCAAGACTGTCTTCATTTCCATATCTGATATACTTGGTCCAGACTGGTGCTTTGAATGTCTATCCGAGGTGAGTTTTCTTGCCATTGCTTCATTTTTCCAAAGTAGTTCACTCAAGTTCCTCTTCTCAAGCTTCAAAAAGTATTAACTGAGCAAAAAACAAAATCTGTATTCCAGTGATTAAGAAACTCTCTAGGTTCTGATAAACAGGGGTTTAAATCCTTTCTGCAAAATCAGACAAGCAGGAATTTCAGCAATGGTCTTCTGAATTCTAGGACAGTTCCTTAGCCATGAGCAAAGATATGCCAAGTCTAATTCATCTTTTGACCACTTTTCTGAAGGCCACTTCTGCTTTATTGAATTTCTCCAGAATTGTTTTCACATGCTTGACAGACCAGGGAATGTCTCATCTGAGAATCTCTGAGGGTGGCCTCTGAGGCTTTGGTTTTAGATATGGTTCCAAGTGGCCTGCATGACATCAGTCCTTAAATAGCTTTGTACTACTTGAATGACAGATACTCAAATGATATAATATTATTATCAACTGAGCTGAAAATTAAGAATTCTAGTGACGTATACCTAATGAATTGGGTATCTAAAGATGCCTAAAACCATAGGTATCTAACTACTTTGAGGGTCTAGAAGAGCTTATGAACATGTCTAAACCGATTCATACTGCTCATTCCACATATCAGAGTAAACCAATCCATCTGCTCTGATTCTAATGCTTTGTTCTTAAAGAGTGTTTGCAATGACATATTTCAAATGTAAAAACCTAAGTGGCTCTCTGAACTCTGATGGATGATTTTTCTTGTTTAGAATTTGAAGAATAGATTGTACTGAGACAGAGTACGAAATGAGAAAGGTCATAAAACAACACCTGCAATCATTCAAAAAAAGAAAGTGTAAGTATCTAGTCTGAAACTGCATGATACTGTGAGTGCATGATATCATGAAAATAATTTCATCCATCCTGTCCCCAGGAAAGTATAGAAAAAAAAAAAAGTGTCAAAAATTTCTCCACAGAGCTCTTAGCCCAGGCCAACTTGAGACTGCAGCAAAATGGGAAGCTCCACTGATGCTAGAGGAAGTCTAGTTATTTTGGGGCATTGCTGTCTCAGGCATTTTGCAAGGATAGAAAACAAGCCCATTTGCAAATCTGACATTTGCACAGAACTTGAGTTTACTTCAGATGAATGATAAGTGGTATAATCCATATAACAAGGGGGAGCAAAATAATTCTGCTTAGGATTTTTTTCCTTTCCTTCATTAGTAATCATGAATACTGCTCATCAATATCCTTTTGGATTCTTCAAATGATTTCAATATTCCAGAATACATATTCTACATAATTTTTGGTCTAAACCGAATATTTCCTTTTAAATAATTTATGCTACAACTTACACTCATATTACAGACAAAGATTATTTTCTATCAGAACAAACTTAAAACATGCTGAAGAGTTCAGGTGCAATGCAATCCCAATCATTGTATTAAGCCTCTTTTCTGTGATTTTTGTTACAAGTATAGAAAACAATTGCACGAGCCTATGACTTGCAACCTCCCCCTTACATATATGTAAATGCTGTATTCTGTGTTTTGTTGTTTGACTCTGTGTTTGACTTCTGTGTTTTGTTGTTTGATTAATAAAAATAGGCCTCAAACTATTTCAAGACTACATTTCTTCTGGCCATCTCACACACTGGAGATCCATCTCAAGAACTGGAGCCCTAAATACATTAGCTAAGGAAACATGAGTTAGACAAGAAACTGGTTCCAATTGCAGGTCATAATCTCCCTACCCCATCAACCTCATCTTGCTAAACTCTCCTAAATCCCCCAGCTTCTGCTCCTCTAATCATGAGGGTTAGAAGCTGCAAGGGCTGCTTTTCACTTCAATTAAATTTCCTTTTAATCTTTTATAATCTGTTAGCACAGTACATAAACACCCATCAGAAGCTTATTCCTTCTAATTTCACAAAAAGGGATAATTTTACTATACATTTCATATTTACAAAGTTAAGCTTCATTTCACACCACCATAAACCTTGGTCAAAATGATGAACAGTTAAGCATTTGAGCAAATGGCATTTACAGCTACAGCTGGGTGCATTATTCATTGTGAAACATTTATTTGGTGAAGTTAAACCTTAGTTTTGCTTATGAAACATATGAAAGGATATCCCAAATGATTTCAGTATGTGGGGCTGTTTTCAGAAAGTACATTTTGGACTGTGTTGTTGCCTGTGTGCTCCTTGTGTGACTGGCTGTCTAAATCAGACTACATTAGTTTTTCTTCCTGAGGGGGATGACTAAAACTTCTTTTAAATAGGAACAACTAGCATCACTTTCCCTTTCATACCTTTTCTAGAAGTACAGAAGTGTTTATATTGGAAGGGACCTCTGGAGGTGATCGAGTCTAACTTCCTACTCAAAGCAGGACAAACTTCAAAGTTTTATTCCATTCAGTTCTTATTCTAACCTTACCTTATAAGCACTTCATGACAGAAGATGTTAAAATTCAAGACAAAGGGAACTGGTAAATTTCAGCCTGGTGGTGGCTCACAATCCTTTACCTGATTACTACAGGCTCCCCACCCATACCCTTCCCTCTACTCATAGCACCCAAATGCTCCAGGACTTGCCTATCTCTGAACACATACACACACCTGCTAGTAGACCTCTTTTAGTCAGTCTTCTCCCTAGTGCATGTCAGTAGGATTTTGGATGCAAGTCTTTTAGTAAGAACATGCCTAGCCCAGAGGTGCCTCGTCTTGGTTATTTATTGTCAATATCAATTAAATATATTACTACCTAACCAATGGAGCCACACAGTTTGCAATATTTTAATCCCTTTAGCTACTATTTTTCAAAGTCATCATTTTTAGATCATATAAATAATCTATCCTTTCCTGCAAACACATTTCTGTTTACAGTTTGAAGATTCACAATTCACTTTTACTCCACTTAGCTCAGAGTTTGCTTTTAGGAGACAGGCTTGACTTCTGTCTTCCAAATTGTTTTTTTACGTTATTTGGCTCAAGTGGTACTCAGTGAGGTGTTTCAGTACCCACTGCCCTTTCTCAGACATCTTTTATCGCAGAAGGTAAAATGGTGACATCACACTTGACATCTAAACAATTGCTTCCAGCCATCCACACATTCAGGGTAATGCCATAGTCTGATCCAATGGCTTGCAAAATATATAGTTGATTTAAGGCATAATTATTTGTGCACATATGACATTTTCAGAAAAGCCCAGTAGGTATGTCTCCAAAGAGGGCAAATGTTCAAACATACAGTTATTATATTGATTTTGTTTAATGTCTCTTCAATGCAAGGCTAGCCATGCACTAATTCAGCTCATGGTCAGCATAATACTATGCTTACAAGAATGAAAAGCAGAATGCTTCAGAAGTTATGTACTGTCCAGTCTGAGCAGAGTTGAATGACTTATTTAGTAGATTTGTGTTGTAATGAAATCTTGCTGAATGTTTTCAAAAGGCAGGTTAGTGCCTTTAGAAGTACATTATAAAATAATCAAAAAATCTATGTACCTTAGAAACCTAAATTAAAATTCCATTAAAATTAATAGGATTTAGAAATCTAACCTATTTAGATGTTCAAAAAATCCTAATGGGAACCTACCTAGTTGCAACATTAAGGATATAAACTTATTTTTTTAATATCCAATACCAAATGATGTTTATCAAGAATAACATGCTATTAAGAAACAACATCAAATTACAGCTTATTACTTCCAAAACTATAAAATAATCTAATAGTGCAAATCCCTTGTGTAAACACAGTTACAACCCTAAATCTTCTTACCCTACCAAAGAGTCTGACTCTGACTCTGCCTCAATTTCTCTTTATGCTCTTGGATAATTTCTCTAAACAGTAGGCATTATTGCTCCCCCGCTTTCCCCCCAATCCTTCTTTGCTTTCCTTATCAACTTGAGAATCTTTTCATGGTAAGTTCTGTCTGTGTATTGACGCAGGATTTCCCAATGAGTTTATTTGGGCATATCTGCCCTATTGTCCTGGTTTCAGGTAAAACAGAACCAACTTTCTGTTCAGTAATTGTACTTCTTAGCTAAGCCTCTTCTAACTCTCTGAAATTAACAGCATATTGTGCACAAAACTGTTTGTTCTCAGTGTGATAAGACCTATGTTTATAGTCAATGCCAAGGGATGGTATGCAGAGAGGGTCTTGCTTATACTTATTGATATAACAACCAAGGTCAGCTAATTTCATTATTTGCCCCGTTGGAGGGTCAGAAATGGAAAAGCGTGGAGGGATCCCACTTGTGGGGAGGAGCGGACAGGACAGATGACCCAAAATTGACCAACAGGGTATTCTATCCCATCTGCCCCATGCTCAGTATAAAAGCTGAGGGATCAAAGGGTCAGCCCTCTTTCTTCAATGGCGGGTGTCTGAGGAGGACTCTGTCATTTCATCTGCCTTTGATCCCGATCCATGCGTTCCTGAATCCAGATCTGGAATCCAGTTCCCATCCATCACTGACTCCAGTCTGGGACTTTCCCCGTGCCTGCTGGTGATGTGATCGTCCCTGGGAGCTTGATACAGTTTTGTATATATTGTATCTATTTAATTCTTTTCTTTTTATTATTATTATTTCGTTAATTTATTAATATTTTCATTAAAGTAGTTTAGTTTTTTCTAAACTCGTAAATCTCTTAATCTGTCTCTTTCCTCTCTTTGGTTCGAGAGGTGGGGGAGAGCATCTGTCTCTCGCTTCAATGGTCAGTTCAGCCCAAACCATGACACCTATTAAAACAAAACTAAAATATTTGACACGAGCTTCTTAACAGTAACTGGATTAGAGTTGGGCATTATTCATGCTGGTAAAACACTACATAGCTTTAGAAAGAATGACGTCCTACTCTAGCAGTTATCATTGGGAGTATTCAGGAAATGCTTGAATTTTATATCTATGCTTATATACAGAATGAAACGCCTACATTTATATACAGATAACACAGGCTGAGTCACCACTTACTGCTGTTGGCTTCTGGAAGAGAGGAGACACTTGGGCATGTCAGAGCTCAAATGTAAGGAATTACTATATTGACAGGAAGCTCAGAGGCAAATTTGCTTTGAGAAACTTGTAGATAAAACAATTCAGCATATAGCCTTAACTGCATTCTCAGTGTCAGTACACTGCCAAGAAGGGGTCTTCTCTTCTGATGAAAACATTTGCAGCTGCATGTCAAGTAAAATTTGTCTATGCTGAATTAATGCACAAGCATGGATAACCACACTAAGACCAGAAGAGAGAAAGTCCAGGCCCAATGTCCACTGTTTACCCAAATCTCCATGCATGGTTTCTTTCTACACATTTTTAGTGTCTCATCTACACACTGACCACAGAATCATAGAATCATTGGAAGTTGGAAGGCACCTCTTATGTAGTCCACCCACCCTGCTCAGAGAAGGGTCACCTACAGCAGGTTGCCCAGGGCTGACCAGTCTGGTTTTGAGTATCTTCAAGGATGGAAACTCCACATTTCTCTCTGAGCAACCTGTTACAGTGATCAATCACCATTATAGTTAAAATTAAATAAATAAATAAAATTACGTTTAAATAGTATTTCCTGTATTTCAGTTTGTGGTCATTTTCACAGAATCACAGAATCACATGGGGTTGGAAGGGACCTCTGGAGATCATCTAGTCCAAGCCCCCTGCCAAAGCAGGTCCACCTAGAGCAGGTTGCACAGGAATGCATCCAGGCGGGTTGAATGTCTCCAGAGAAGGAGACTACACCACCTCCCTGGGCAGCCTATTCCAGTGCTCTGCCACCCTCAAAGTAAAGAAGTTCCTCCTCATGTTTAGGTGGAACTTCTTATATTCAAGTTTGTGCCCGTTACCTCTTGTCCTATCCCTGGGCACCACTGAAAAAAGACCGGCCCCATCCTCTTGACACCCTCCCTTTAAGTATTGATAAGCATTGATCAGATCCCCCCTCAGTCTTCTCTTCTCCAGACTAAAAAGACCCAAGTCCCTCAGCCTCTCCTCCTAAGAGAGATGCTCCAGGCCCTTAATCATCTTTGTAGCCCTCTGCTGTACCCTCTCCAGCAGTTCCCTGTCCTTCTTGAACTGGGGAGCCCAGAACTGGACACAGTACTCCAGATGGGGCCTCACCAGGGCAGAGTAGAGGGGAGGATAACCTCCCTCGACCTGCTGGTCACACTCTTCCTGATGCACCCCAGGATGCCATTGGCCTTCTTGGCCACAAGGGCACATTGCTGGCTCATGGACATCCACCAGGATTCCCAGGTCTTTCTCCTCAGAGGTGCTCTCCAGCAGGTCAGCCCCCAACCTGTACTGGTGCATGGGGTTATTTCTCCCCAGGTGCAGCACCCTACACTTGCCTTTGTTGAATTTCATCAGGTTCCTCTCTGCCCAACTCTTCAGTCTGTCCAGGTCTTGCTGTGTGGCAGCACAGCCCTTTTCTCTTGTCTTTTCACTTGATAGCACTGAAATAATTCTAGCTCAATCTTCTTCACT
The DNA here is from genome assembly GCA_030770645.1 of Numenius phaeopus. Lineage (NCBI taxonomy): Eukaryota > Metazoa > Chordata > Aves > Charadriiformes > Scolopacidae > Numenius > Numenius phaeopus. The sequence goes on from JARKVS010014099.1 coordinate 102,403, forward strand.
CTTTCCCATCACATATTTATGCACATTGATAAGATGCCTCCTGATCCTTCCCTTCTCCAGGCTAACTTGAGTATTAAATTCCAACTCCTAATCACCCTCAATTACCTAGAGAAATGTGCTGGTGCAGAAATTGCTTTTAAAAGCAAACAAAAAGCCTTTACAGGCCGAAATTTGAGGTTGAAATTTAAACCTGCTCTGGCAAATCTGACTGACAAAAGCATGCACATTTGCATCACAGAGACTCTTGTGTTATGTGGGAAAGTAACAGAAGATCGGTGAGGAGGACTGTAAACACGCTCAAGTGACTCGCATGTGGGGTACTGGAAAACATATATCACACTAATTGTTGCTTAGTTCTGTGTGCTCAACAAGTAGATTGGGATGGCTGTTAGCTACCAAAGAGCTCTTGACCGTGAAGTTATTGCGTTGCATGGTAAAGTGAGAGAATTGGAAAAGGAAAACAGGAGTTTACAAGATGCAAAGGTGATTGCACAAGAAGTAATTACAGTTCAAGCAGAGCGGTGCTATGAGATGCAAGATAATGTAGACCGGTTGGTAGCATGTATTGCTAATAAACAAAGGGACAAATATGGGAAAAATAAGCTTTCAGTTTCCCAAGTTTGTGCTCTCACTACAAAAGGGTCATGGGATCCCGAGGAATGGGATGAAAATATTTGGAGTGAATTCTCAGACTCTGAGACTGAGTTTGAATTTGATCCGGGCTTAAAAAGCACTGAGGTGGTGGAAGCACAACCCCTCATACAAATGAGGGGGGAGCAGGAATGAGCAGAGAGAGGAGTGCAGATCACTAGTACTTACACTCTGAAAGAGTTAAGGGAATTTTCAGAGATCTATCAGCAAAAGAGTGGGGGAGGCATACTGTCATGGAGTTTGCAAGCATGGGATAGTGGAGCTGCTTCTATCCTTTTATCAGTGAGTGAAAAAGATTTTCTAAGCCCTAGAGCCATTGATGATCAGACAGAACAAGGATATGCTCAGCTGCAAAATGTCAGAGGTCCTGACAGGCAAGACATTATTGCCCCGATGTCGTATCAGTGGTTGTGCGCAGCAGTTTTAGCAGCATATACAGAACCTGTTGAATTAGTGTCGTCCCTCAGAAACTGGTGTATAATGGAGGAAGGTATTAATTTGGTGCAGCAGATGAGGATGGCTCTTGTGTTGGTTACAGGATCCAATCCGGACAGTGTAACAGTGACAAAAAGTATCAAAATGCAGTTTTTGAGAGGAGCGCCTGCCTCACTAAACCCCGTGATTATACCAGCAGTGACAAATGCTACGGGTAATGTAAGCGCCCTAGCAAATACCTTGAGGGAAACTGGGGCTGTGATTTTGGGACCCTCTGTGCGGGTGGTGAGTAAAGGAGAGGCAGCAAAATGGAAAGGAGTTACAGCACGGGTGACAAGGAAACAAATGTGGAATTATGTTATACAAGCCGGTATCCCAAAACCAGGGACAGATGGGATCACATCATCAGAAATGTTTTCCCAGTGGCAAAAGTTAGTGTTTACACAAAAAAGCCGACCACCCCCAGCCCCACCACCAACTCCTCGCCCCCCCTCCACCCTGCCTGACACCTCAGTGCAGGATGTTGCCCGGCAACAAAAGCAATATACTTTACAAGTATTGCCTCAGGGATACAAACTCAGTCCCTCCATTTGCCACCTAATGATAGCAGCTGATTTAGCAGTGTGGTCAGGTACAGTTACTGTTTATCATTATATTGATGATCAATTGATTATGGCAGAGTCACAACAAGAAAGTGAAGCAGCTGCTGAATTGCTAAAAGTTCATTTGCAGGACTGAGGTCGGGCAAATAATCCAAAGAAAATATAGGGCCCAAGTGCTACTGTACAATTTTTGGGAATAGTTTGGCATGGACAGATCAGAAAAATACCAAATCAGGTACAGCAAACGAGGCAGCCATTTCTTGTACCAATCACAGTAAAACAGTCACAGACCTTTGGAGGACTTTTAGGGTATTGGAGAATTTTTATGCCACATTTGGTCATATTAATATGCCTTTGGCAGAAATTAACTAGGAAGAAAGTTGGCTGGCAGGGGACCAAGCAACAACAAGAAGCCTTTGATGCCTGCAAAGATGCTTTGACTGAGCATGCACAATTATACACTCCTGAGCAAGGATATTCATTTGAATTAGTAACAATTCCAGATGATACAGTCTCAGGATTGTGGCAGATGACTGGGATGAAAAATCAGAAAGAACCTGTAGGGTTTTGGTCCAAGGCATTACAAGGTTCCACTAAACATCATAACCCAACTTCTCCTCTTATTTTACATCCTTTGTTAATATCAGATTCTCGAGTTTTTGTATTTCAGGTGTCTTCAGCGAATACCTGTGCCTTATCTAGAGGAGATAGCATTGGAATGCTGTTATTGGTGTTGCAAACCCAACATCGAATTGAAATTCAGTCTGAAAAAGCACAAGCCATAGCTCTACAATCCGTGTGGGCAATTACCCCACATCAGGTTATCAAACCGAAAGTAATAGTAGCCGAAGGAGCTGAAGCAGCACGTATGTATCACCGGAGGGAGATGCCACTGCTGTTTTCCTCCCCTGTCACAGGTTGGCTCATCATGCTTTGTAGTCTGGTACTACAGGCACATGCCCTGGATACATCTCTGCAAAATCAACATGTAAACACTTAGATTGGGTTAGCCTCTACTGCAACTAACTTGTCTGCATTTTATACTAAGGGAAGATTAACATCTGCAGATGTGTAGACAACTTGTTTCAGTGGTGCATCAACACCAGCAGCTGTATTATAGAATTATACTGTGCTGAGTGACTTTGATATTAATGTCTCATTGCTGTCTTTTCTGAGTAGGTAACGGCTATGTGCCAATGAACATTACAAATTGACTGACGGTAGATGATTTCCCCCCTGGACACCAGAAACGCTGCTTCGACTTTGAAAACATGTTGCTTCAACGTAACTGCTGAAACAGCCAGCCCAGAGCACAACATTCAACATTGTCCAGGACTGAATGCATCAAACGGAACAACCTAGTGGTGGTGCCTGGCTGGTTGAGGGGTTTAATTCCTGGATAGGAGGAACAGGACACCTGATTCAAAGCATTATTGTAGAGAGGTGTTTATTCCTTTTTCTATATATGTTTATTGCATGCCTCTGTAAGTTAGTCTGTACTACACCCTGCAAGCCTAAATGAACATCTCCAGCTTAGTGTTTCAGCTAAAGACAGAAATTTCAAATTATGCAGAAACCAGTCACACAAAAAAAAAGAGAGGATAGATTAAAAATTATTGCAGGAAGTTACAGGTCAATACAGCTGAGCAGACACTGTAAAGCTGCCTGTCCTGGCTGAAAGATTTATTTATCTTTCCAATAGCATAAAGTAGATAGCACTTGGTCCTAAGTGCTTTGCATGCTAAGTGTCCTTCTATCTCTTTGCCTTCTTTGAGGATTTTTAGAAAAAGTTTTAAATTAACTCCTCATAGGGAATCTGTTACTGGTTCTAAGTGGTCCACCGAGATCATCTTCAAAAGCTGAGGAAACAATTGTTAACCTCACAGAAACAGCAGTCATCTTCAAACTCCAGCTTCAACACCAGGCTCAATAGCAAGGCAGACTTTAGACTGCCTTCCTTCATTCTGAATTAGATACAAATAAACCCTTTAATTCTAAATTCCTGCTCCTGTAGGAATATGTAGTGAGGTTCACAACTTCCTCCCTTTACATCACAACATGCATTAATAAATGTATTAATAGTGTTCATACACTAACTCCTTGCAGCTTGTAATTCTTAGCCTATTTCTAGATGCGTGACAGCCAAGTTTTCCAAGAAACTCAGTTCTGAAAATTCCTTTTGCCATGTATTTAGCAGGAAAACTTTACATAATTTGTCAGTATACTAGAGAATGGCTGCAGCACAGTCCCTGAAATCATTACTGGCCTCCATTTACTAACATCCTCCAACAGTTCATGGGCCAGGGTTTCCAGAATCAGAATAAGACGGGTTTCTTTAATACTATCTGAAACCTCTCCTGTGGCTAACTGGCTACAAGATGATCAGCCCTGCCAGGAATTCTCACTGAGGATCCACCTGACAAATGTCTCAAACCAAATCTGCCTAGACCTGTCTGAACTCCTTCTCATTTCTGTAATGTTCTTGATATAACCTCAGCCTGTATTAGATTCTCAAAAGCAGTGTTACCTGCACTTGTCATCCTTTCACAACAGCATATGAGGGGGAGCAGTTACCCATTTTCCCCTACCAGTCTCAGATCCATTGTGGGATTCAACTCTACTGCTATTCAGTATTATCCAGGAATACCTAAGTTTCAGTAATATAGTCACAGGAACACTCCTCCCTTAGCAACTACCTGCCCTTTCTTCATAAGGGATTTCTTATGTTTTGCTTTACGGGGACTGGCTTTCTTGCTTTTGGTTGGAATGACACCCTGTGGGAAGACAAAGTATGTGAAAAAAAAATCCTGTTTCAACTATGCATCTCAAGTCTGCTGTTCCCTGGTCTCATGCACTGAGGACTTCACATTAGTTGTTATGCACATTTTTAATTCATGTTTTTTAGGATCTTCAGCTTGTATTTATTGAAGGTCTTGTCCCAGTGGGGTTCCAGTGCACTACTAGAATATAAAATATAAAGTCACATATTGCTTGCAACCAGTCTGGTTTTGATGCTACCTCAAGTTCTGTCATTTGTCGTGGTTTCGGCCGAATTTACCAAAACCGGACCAACAGATGGCCCTTCCCCCCCGCTCCCTCCCCCTAAAAGAGAGAGAGAGGAGAGATAAGGAGATTCAGAAGTTTAGAATGAACTACTTTAATGTTAATGAAGAATTAATATTAAAATAAAAATAAAGAAGAAAATAATGAAATAGATACAAAAGCGTATCAAGCTCCCAGGATGACAGTCACGACACCGGCAGGCACTGGGGAAGTCCCAGACTGGAGTCAGCGACAGATGGGAACCAATTACTTCCGAAGCAGCTCTAACTCCTTCATACGCTGCCAAGATTTCTTTCTCAGTTGGAGTATAGTCGGCCTCAGAGCCTTTATAGCCTCGACTCCAAAATCCCAGGGGTCGACCTCGAGTCTCCCCTGGTGCTTTCTGCCATAGGCTCCAGGTAGGGCCATTATCTCCAGCTGCAGTGTACAGCACATTTTTAATGTCCTGTCCTTTTCGGACTGGTCCAAGTGCTACTGCACGCACAATCTCTTGTTTAATTTGTTCAAAGGCTTGTCATTGCTCAGGACCCCACACAAACTCATTTTTCTTTCGAGTCGCTTCATAGAGAGATTTCACAATCTGACTATAACCTGGACTATGCATTCTCCAGAAACCCACAATGCCTAAGAAGGCTTGTGTTTCCTTTTTGTTAGTAGGTGGGGACATAGCTGTTATTTTGTTAATCACCTCCATTGGGATCTGGCGACGACCATCTTGCCATTTAATTCCCAAGAATTGGATGTTTCGTGCAGGTCCCTGGACCTTACCTCTTTTCACAGCAAAACCTGCTTTCAGAAGAATCTCGATTACTTTCTTACCTTTCTTGAAAACTTCCTTTGCTGTATTACCCCACACAATGATGTCATCAATGTATTGCAGGTGTTCTGGAGCTCCACCCTTCTCCAGTGCAGTCTGGATCAGTCCATGGCAAATAGTAGGGCTGTGTTTCCACCCCTGGGGCAGTCGATTCCAGGTATACTGGACACCCCTCCAGGTGAAAGCAAACTGTGGCCTGCACTCTGCTGCTAAAGGAATAGAGAAAAAGGCATTAGCAATGTCAATTGTAGCATACCATTTGGCTGCCTTCGACTCCAGTTCATATTGCAGTTCTAGCATGTCTGGCACAGCAGCACTCAGTGGTGGTGTGACTTCATTCAGGCCACGATAGTCTACTGTTAGACGCCAGTCACCATCAGACTTGCGCACTGGCCATATCAGGCTGTTAAAGGGTGAACGAGTCTTGCTGATCACTCCTTGGGTCTCCAACTGACAAATCAGGTTCTGAATGGGAATCAAAGAATCTCGGTTAGTGCGATACTGTCGTCGATGCACCGTGGAAGTAGCAAGTGGTACTTGCTGTTCTTTAACCTTCAGCAATCCTACCACAGAAGGGTCATCTGAAAGGCCAGGTAAGGGAGACAGCTGTGTAACACCCTCAGTCTCTACAGCTGCTATACCAAAAGCCCACCGATACCCTTTCGGGTCTTTGAAATACCCTCTCTTGAGGTAGTCTATGCCAAGGATGCACGGAGCATCTGGGCCAGTCACAGTAGGATGCTTTTCCCATTTATTCTTATTCAAGCTCACTTCGGCCTCCAGTACAGTCAGTTCTTGAGATCCTCCTGTCACTCCTGCAATAGTGACTGATTCTGTCCCTCTATGATTCGATGGCATTAGGGTACACTGTGCACCAGTGTCCACCAGGGCTCTATACTTTCGTGGCTCTAATGTGCCAGGCCATCTAATCCACACAGTCCAATAAACTCGGTTATCCCTCTCCTCCTGCTGGCTGGAGGCAGGGCAACCCTAATGCTGAGGACAGCATCTCCAATTGCAAGGTGAGTTCCTGTCTGGACAGGGGCAATGCATACTCTGAACTGGAGCAGCCATATTCATGTAACAATCCTTTCTTCTGTCTGCTTTACCTTGCAACTCAAGCACTCGTGACTGTAGGGCTGAAGTAGGTTTTTTATCCCATCTCCTCATGTCCTCTCCATTATTGCAGAGGCAAAGCCACAGGAAACCTCAGAGCGAGTCCTGTTTCCCTTTGGTTGGTCTCATAGGAGGGCGTTTTTTCTTTATGGCTGCAACTCTGGTCTTAACTGTAGCTTGGGTCTGAGCAGGCACCTCAGCCTGAGCTGCAACTTGGGTCCGAGCAGGAACTTGAGCCTGAGCTGCAACTTGGGTCTGAGCTGGAGAAGAGTAAGATTCTTTCCCAATCTCAGAAAGTTTTTCAAGCAGTTTGTGAAAAATTGTCTCGTTTTGCTCAACTATTGCCTTGGTCATTTTCTCCATTGTCTCATTCTGTGTCTTAGCTATATTCTCTATTGTTTCAGTCTGTGTCTTATTCTGTTCAGCCATCTTCTCAGTTTGTTCAGCCACTTTCTTAGTCAGGTTTTCTATTGCTGCAACACCGATGGGACGAGAGAGACTATCTTCATACTGTCGCACCCTATCAGCAACCTCATTTACAGTTGGTGTATCAGTATCAGATGCTCCCCAGACCCTTGTTGACAAAGCATGGGAATATACTGATGGTGCACTCTGCACAAACTTTTTCAACAAAGGTCGTTGACATGGCATTTCATCGGGATTTATAGTCACTTGCCAATCGCCATAAATCACTTCTCGAATAGCCAGTTCTCTCAGGTATTTAATACCTTTCTCCATGCTGGTCCATTGCCTTGGACGGCATTGGATATCATCCTTAAAGGGATATCTGCTCTTTACAGCTGATAACAGTCGCCTCCAGAGACTGAGAACGTCTGCCTTATTCCCAATCGCTTTATCAATACCTCCCTCTTTGGCCAGATTTCCCAGCTGGTTGGCTTCTCTACCATCTAAGTCTATGGAATTAGCTCCACTGTCCCAGCATCGGAGCAACCAAGAGAGAAGTGGCTCCCCATCATGACGAGTAAAATCCTTCCTCAGATTTCGCAAATCCTTTAAGGACAAAGAGTTAATAATTACATCTACATCTGAGGCATCATCCTGTATCGAGGCTGGCTGAGAAGGACCCTCTCCCCTATCTACCTGAGAAGGAGCTGTTGACTGTGTTGTAAGAGGGTGCTTTCCTTTATCTACACTAGAAGGACCCTGTCCTGGATCTTCATCAGGGGAACCCTCTCCCGAGCTCTCTAGCTTGGGCATGTCCTTGTCGTAAGGGGCAGGGGACGGAGCCGACCTCTTTTTCTGCTTCCTGGTCACCGGAGCAACTTGTGCCGGTTCTGCTGGCGCTGGGGTGGCGGCAGTGCTCGGGTTGGGAGCTGGAGCAGTGACAGCGCTGGCTGT
>JARKVS010014115.1:0-33584 GCA_030770645.1 Numenius phaeopus
GATGGGAGATAAGGGAACAATTGGTATACAGAGTGATCATCTGGTTTCCCAACCCCGTGGCCTGGAGCAACACATTAACATTAAAAGCGAGAGGTACACAGCGAGGAAGACCTGGCCTTCATCCCCGAGACCCCGGCCCACGACCACCGACTACCGGGAAACACTGCGCACGTGCAGCTGGGGGGAGTTAAAGGCGGAGACTATGGAAATGATTTCTCGTAACTCATTGTAATAAAGACCGCCTTTTCGGGGAAAGGTTATGGATATGTATAGGCGCCCCTTGAATATGTAAGATCTGATTGTATAAATCCTAAGCTAACTGCCGCGGTGGGCGCGCACGATTTTGGTGGGGTGACCCCCCGTGCTGCCCAGCGCTGAATAAACATACCTACTTTACAACCCCACAGGTTGTGGAGTCTGCTTTTCCGCACGTCAATGAAACAGTATATTTTGATTCAGTTGTTTGGGACAGCAGGGTCTGTCCTCCATGTCCCTTCCAGCCTTGTTGTCCATGGGAGCTGGATTATGAGGAAACTTTGGTTTAAGTAATGCTTTGAGCAGATCTAGCATGGGGACAGCTTCTTTAAATGTGTAAGCCAGAACCTTAAGAGCTGTTCCTAGAAACAGTGGAATATGTATTCATCTCATACCGTAAAAGATGATAGTCCCTTACTCAATGCCAGATTGTCAAGCATCAATCACATTTGCTAAGAGTCTACCAAGAACTATTTTATCAAAGAGAAAAAGGTCTATTTTTATCAGCATTTGCAGCAAAAAAAACCCCAAAACTCATAGTGCTGTGCAACTATGTGATTTTGACCAGGAGGAAAGACTGTTATGGCAGCCCTTGGTCTTTCCCTACAGTTTACATACAGCTGCTCTCTTTTCTTGAATCCTCCCTCCCATCACCACTGCTCCTTGCTGAGACACCTGATAGCCCCCTTCCCTCATCTGCTGCCACTCCTCTGCTTCCCTTGTCACAGTCCTCTGCTTCCTCCTCAAGAAGATGCCTCAAAGCCCCTCAGGCTGGATGGCCTTGGTGGTGCAGGTCACGTGTGGGGGATTACCCACCGCCAGCCCCACTGAGGCAGAGGAGTGGTAGCCTTCACTGTCAGCCCTGCCCCAACACCAAGTCACGCAGCTACCCCCCGGCACTGACGGACCCCAGCTGCAGTGGGCTGGGTGCCACAGGTAACTTCATGGTAACGTATTTCATCTGAGCCATATCTAGAGAGGTGGCAGTTACTGGTTTGGTTGTGGCAGCACTCCTCAGGGTGAATCACTCATTCAGGATGGTGACAAAGGATTACTGTGGGGGCAGCAAAGGGACAAGACTGAGCCTGCAGAGGTGAGAGTGGCATACATTGCCCGGTTAGGTAAAGATCATGTGTGCAAGCACACAGCTGTGAGTCAGAAGAGAGATTAATTTTTTGGGACTCCTCTGTGAAAAGCCCACCTGCCACTCAGCTAGGCTCAGCAGCCAAGACAGCTTATACCTCTGAAGTGTGCTTCCCAAAGCACAGGAGTTTTCCCTTTGTGTACTTCAGCTTTCTAGGGTCACTGGTCCAAACCTGACTCAGACCCTTAGTATGGTGATCTGGCAACATGAGCTCTCTTGAATACTTATAAGAGAAATGGACTGATGTCTCAACCTACTTATCTTGTCTGTATTGTTATAATTCTGCCAGAGCATTCAAAACCTTGGTGTCAGTCTCAGGAAAGGTGTCAATGTGCTGAAAGACCCTTTGCATTTTCCTAAGTCGTAAAGTGGCTCCTCTCACCAGAACAAAATATTTTGAGAAATTTTGAAAAAGAATGTTCTTCTGTAGTGCTTGCATGTGGTATTTAAACAAAATACCAGCCAGCACAAGCAATCCTGCAAGAAGCAGTGATTTCTCCTGAGAATTTAGAAATTACTTGCCCTTAGGTTGTTGTAAATAGTTATAAGCTTTGTCTTCTTGCTCTCATTCCTCTGGAAGAGAGGGGTAGTAGCTATGGTGTGATGTTTTGTATCACACATGAAAGAAAAATCTTTCTCATAGTGTGCATCGGGGTAAGCTTGGTGTCCCACAGTGCTGGCAAATAAAATAGAGTTCAGAGTTCAGCCAAACCTCAAAAGATTCAAAATTGCTCTAGAAAAAGTTCAACTTGTTAAGGAAAGCCCTCCAAGGCTTCTCCAGGATTTCCAAGCCCATCCCTCCTGGTGCCCAGGGAGGACATGGGGAGCTCCCTTCTCCCCTTGAGCTTGCAGGCACTTGCCCCGCAGAGCAGGTTTTTGGCTGGCACAAAGAGGGCCCTCACAGAGTGGGAAGTGGGGCTGTGGTGACCTGAGTAGTTGAAAGCTGCCAGCTCCTGCCTCTCCGATGGAGCTTGGGGGACCATAAGACTCTCTTGCACAGTTGAGGCATTGTGAGTCAGGTATGTCCCTTGGAAAGGCACCATCTTCAGCATGCTCGGGCTCTTATTTGGGGAAGAAAACATATTCTTCTATGAAAAAGTGTTATTAATTAATTCAGGGAAGTCCTATGACCTTTTTTACAGAAGTAGTCAGATCAGATGATCACAGTTACCCTTATCTGCCTTTACATGATGTATTTAGTTTATATATATGGTGGGATTTAGTTCACTTACTTAATATAAAGAACTATAACCACAGGTAAGTACCTCACAGTGTGGGATTGCAGGGTCCCTGAGGAGGGACTCCCCTTTAGAGATGTGGCCGCTTGGCAACCCAGCTCTACTAAACCCTAACCAAAACTCTTTTCCATTGTGTTGCTCCATGACCCTCCACTGTCAACTCAGTGTCACCGCTTGCCAGAATTGTCATTCACAAGGAGATAAAGAGAGAAAGGAGGCAGGCAAGCCTCATAGCTAACATAGGGTTTCACACTGTTGTAAACACACATTGAAGATCACACAAAAAGCAAATGGAATTAGTATATAGTCAGAGTCCCCAATTCAGTACAGGCAAATTCTCATTTTCCTGAATCAATTCTCAGATCCCATGTCCAGCACTGAAACTATTACTTTTTAGTTTTCTGATAAGTGTGTTTGGTAAAGCACTCTAGAATTGCGGAGAAAATTATAACCTTCCCATAGAGTTTTTTCTAACCATCATGTAGAATGTGTTAGAAATATACAGCGTTACTTCAGAATTTCATAGGATTGTTAAGATATATAGAAAAGAGAGTATTTTTATGAAAGCTATTGGGTTTGGAATGATTTCTTTGAATTCGTACCGATCTCAGCCCTATTACTTACATGCAACTTTTCCATACAAAGGCAGGTATTAGGCCTTTCACAGGCCCATAGCTGAGGTCTGCCACAACCCTGCAGAACTAAACACAGAGGTCTTGACTTACTATAGGATGAGCTCTATTTGTCCACGTTTGGGTAACTCTGGTGGAAAAAAAGAGGGACTTTTCACAGCCTAAAAATGGGACAGGATTAAATTTAATGGAATGTTCTTAATGTAATAAGGCCTTGCACTATATAGCTAAATACACGCACAGTCATTCATTAATTAGACCTAATAGGTTGTGAAGAAAATAATATTCACATTTTATAGATCAAGAAACTTAAGAAATGGAGTTCAGAATATTTAGAAAAGGAAGAGGCTCCTAGTTCATCTTTAATAGATTATTCTTCAAAATGAAGGGGATTGTCTCAGCCTCAGACTACCTATTAGGAGAGAGGGGCCCAGAGCAAGACACCTTGGAAATTTACACAAAATTAGAAAACGCAAACAGTGTTGCAGAACCCCATCAGGGGCAGACATCAGGTTTTTTACTGCTCTGGGTGGTGACTGTCTGCCCCTCCCCCCCTGAGAAGTTGCCTTTGGCATCACAGAAAGCAGGAGGACATGTAGATGCACTGGGAAGGGAGAGGCCAGGCGACTATCATACCATGCCACAGTGAAAAGACAGGCCACACCAGGCAGAATCACTTTAACACACTGGGGATTGGATCTATTTGACCCTGATTGTCTCTCTTCACTTTATTGTCCCTCTGCTTCAAACAATGGTTAGGGTAAGCCTGCCAAGACAGGAGTGATTTGTTGTGGGAGCTGGAGGCTGAGGCTGGGGGGATGCCAGCCCCAGTAGCCCTACCTGGTGCGGCCTGTCTTCACTGTGGCATGGCACGATAGTCGCCTGGCCACTGCATCCTCCCCCTTCCCAGTGCATCCACATGTGTGTTATGGGATTGACTTCAACAGTCCCTTGGGGTCTGTGCACTCCTTGCAGGGAATTTAGACCTCAGTGTTAGCAGCCGGAGCCCTTGGTGTCATCCTGCTTTCTGTGATGCCGAAGGCAACTTCCCCAGTAATCTCAGACCAAGCAGTAAAAATCTGAGTAGGTCCAATAACAAGGTATGGCGTGAGTCAATCAGAATAAACTTTCAAATTAGTCCCCTCCTCTTCATCCTTATTTAGGAAAAAAGAATTAAGTGAGCTAAATCCCACCATCCCTGACTCCTGTGCAAAACCCCTTGCTGACTTTCCATAGCTGCATTTGTTAAATTATGGCACCAAAGCGGCTGGCTGGAGGCTCGGGGAGCTGTGGGGAGGGAGCAAAGGTCTCCACCCAGGAGCCCAATGATCTCCACAAACCACACATGCATGGGGGGGGGCATCTGGCATGTGTCAGGGAGCACCATACGCCAGGGGTGAGCTGGGAGCCTTGCCTGACTCCAGTCCTTCCCACTGCTGCAGCAGGGAAATTTACTTAAATGTTTAAAAACACTGCACTGATGCATGATCGACCACTGTTTTAGGGTATGTCCATGGTGGAGTCACCAGTAGCCAAACATGCCTGCAGTGCCGTAGATGGAGAGCTATGTTTCTGCCTCCATTGCTGCAAGCAGCTGGCTTGGGAAGAAGAGAGATTTTCTGAAGTACATTCCCTCTGGAAGTATTTTACATTTCTGAAGGGCTCATGACTGAGAAATGGGAGAGCAAACACTATTCATAGAGAGAGGAGATCAGCACCTCGCCCTCCGCTGCCCCCCTTGAGGAAGTTGTAGACTGTGATGAGGTCACCCCTCAGCCTTCTCTTCTCCAAGATGAACAAACCAAGTGACCTCAGCCACTCCTCATAAGTCTTGTCCTCAAGGCCTTTCACCATCTTGGACACACTCTAATAGTTTGATGTCCTTCTTATATTGAGGTGCCCAAAAATGCACACAGTACTCAAGGTGGGGCCACACCAGTGCAGTGTAGACTGGGACAATTGCCTCCCTCAACCGGCTAGCTATGCTGTGCTTGATGTGCCCCAGAACCCAGTTGGCCCTTTTGGCTGCCAGGGCACACTGTTGACTCATATTCAACCTGCCATCAACCCAAACCCCCAGATCTCTTTCTGCGGGGCTGCTCTCCAGCCTCTTGTCCCTCAGTTTGTATGTATAACCAGGATTACCCTGTCCCAGGTGGAGAATTTGGCACTTGCTCTTGTTAAATTTCATATGGTCGGTGATTGCCCAGCTCTCTAGTCTATCCAGATCTCTCTGTAAGGCCTCTCTACCCTTGAGGGAGTTCACAGCTCCTAGTTTAGTATCATCAGCAAACTTAATGTACATTTGACTCCTGCATCCAGATAATTTATAAAAACATTAAAGGGCACTGGCCCTAAAATTGAGCCCTGTGGAACCTCACTAGTGACTGGCTGCCAGCCTGATGTAACCCCATTTGCTATCACTGAGCCTGACCTGTCAGCCAATTGCTAACCCAATGTATTATGGACTTGTCTAGCTGTGTGCTGGACATTTTGTCCAGAAGGATACTGTGAGAGACAGTATCAAAAGCTTTGCTAAAATAAAAAAACCAACCACATCTACTGGCTTCCCTTGGTCAACTAGATGGGTGACCTTATCATAAAAGGAAATTAAGTTAGTTAAGCAGGACTTTCCCCTCGTGAACCTGTGCTGGCTATGACCAATGGCTGCATTGTCTCTCAAGTGTTTTTCAATAACTCCCAGGATAACCTTCTCCATAATTTTAGCAGGCACTGAAGTGAGACTGACAGGCTTGTAATTACCAGGGTTTTCCTTCTTATCTTTCTTGAAAATTGGGACAACATTTTCCAGCTTCTGGTTGACTGGGACCTCTCCAGACTCCCAGGACCATTGAAAAATAATGGAGAGGGGTCCTGCGATGACATCGACCAGCTCTTTCAGTACCCTGGGATGAATCCCATCGGGCCCCATAGACTTATGTGCATCCAGCTGGAACAGCAAGTCTCAAACAAGTTCAAAGTCAGCTGGGAGTTTATCATCCCCCCAGTCACGGTCTTCCAATACAGTGTTAAAGACAGAGGCGAAGAAGGCATTAAATGTCTCTGCTTTGTCTACATCCCTATTTGTGAGGTGACTGACCTCATCAAGTAACGGACCAATGTTATCTCTGATCCTCCTTTTGCTGTTAACATATTTTTAAAAGCCCTTTTTGTTGTCCTTCACAGTGCTGGCCAGCTTGAACTCTAATTGAGCTTTGGTCACACAAATTTTCTCCTTACAGTGGTGAACAGCATCTCTGTAGTCCTCCCATGTCACCTATCCTTGCTTCCAATGTCCATACACTTTCCTTTTCCACCTAAGTTCTAGGAGAAGATCCCTGCTCAGCCAATCCGGCCTTCTGTGCCATTTGTTTGACTTGTGACACTTTGGAATTGCCTGCTCCTGTTCTCTTAAGAGATGGCTCTTAAAAAGTGACCAGCAGTCATGGACCCCAATACCTTCAAAAGCAGATTCCCAGGGGACCTTACAAACTAGCTCCTTCAGCAGCCTGAAGTCTGCTCTCCCCATAACCAGGGTCGAAGTTTTGCTGGAAGTTTTTCTCCTATCGCCAATGATTCGAAACTCAACTACTTTGTGGTTACTGTGACCAAGACAGCCACCATTCACAACTTCATCCACAAGTCCCTGTCTGTTTACAAACAACAAATCTAGGAGGGCACCTTTCCTAGTCGGCTCCTTTAGTACCTGCACCAAGAAGTTATCTATCTTCAACGTGCTTCAGGAATTTCTTGGATCTGTTTGTGTCTGCTGTATGATATTAATCCTTTGAAGACAAATAAAGCTTTTCTAAACCACATCAAATGGAGATGGGCTTCAGCAACACTGTTTGCGTTTTCTAATTTTGTGTAAATTTCCAAGGTGTCTTGCTCTGGGCCCCTCTCTCCTAATAGGTAAAACATAATAAAACAACCAGCTCCTAAAAGACACCAACAGACACTATAGAGGAGGCTCAATAGAAGAGGATCTAATAATGAGAAAGTCCCAAATATCTTTTTCAAATTAAAACTCAAGAATAAAACTTTGGGTAACCTTCCTCAGGTTAGAAAAATAAGCAATCTTATTATTTCACTCACAGATCTTTACGGCTTCTCTCCTGCTGTACAATACCTTTATTATACCAGTCTCATTTCTCTCTTGCATAGCAGTTGTCAGTGTTGTATAACGCTGCTAAAGTGTAGTGTGGTTGATCTTTTGGTATAATAACTCCATCTTGAAATACTTGGTTTCTTGCCCTCATTATTCTTATGAGAAGGTTGTTTAACCACTTCATTCCCCTGGGTAAGACTCCTTTTATTTCCATCTTATATGTATTTCTGTCAGTCTTATATACATATGTTCTTGCTTCAGTATTGTCTCTTTGCTTAAATAGCATTTCCCTATCCCCCTGTTTGTAAACATGGGTGACAATCTCCCTTAGCCTTCATTTGCTCTGCTAAAGGCATTGAGCTCCTTTCTGCCACACTTCACAAAGGCATGCACCTTGCTGATGGTTCAGATTCAACCACTGGTTTTCTGATTCTAAAAGGACCTTTCTTTTTCTCTGGTGTTTTGTTCTCAGCCAATGAGACCTTATGTTTTCTGGTGAAAATTTCTGTCATTGATGTCTCAGCAGATGAACTTAATTCTGACTATAAATTTAATCCTAAATGTATTGCAGTCATCCCCAAGATCATCCAGTGCTTCTGAGATGACATTGTGATCCTCATCTGTATTGATGATGCCTCCCATCTTAGTGATACTAGTAGATTTAATTAGTACAGTAGTTAATTGTCATGTGTGCATGCGTGTGTATACATGCTTGCTTGTACATGTACATAGAGAAAAATAATAAGACTTTTTTTTTTTTTTTTTTTAAATACAAGAATTTCCAGTGTACAAATCCGGAATGGGATTTTTCACTGGGGTTTATAAATTAGATAACTTAGTCCTATGGAATCTAATATTGAGGTGTCTGACTCCCTTATGCTCTCTTAAAAATAAAAGAAAATGACTGGAAAATTTTCTTTTATATTGTTATGGTTTGAGAGAACCCATAACAATCTATTGTCGTTAGACAATTATTCTATCACCTGATGACCCCTCCCCACCCGGAAAGGGGAATCGGGGAACACAAAGAAACACAAGGGTTGAAATATAAATAGATTTAATAGACTAAGACTAAATAATTAACAATAATACTAAAGAACCAGTATTAATCCCGATACTAATATAAGATATACAGAAATTATACTCAGCCAACTATATCAGTAGGAAGCTGTGCACTCCCAGCAGTGGACAGCAAGTATCGGACACTGAGAGCGCAATGGCTTCAGGAGGAAGGAAAGGCCTCAGGGCTCCGGCACTGGGGCAAGGAGTTGTCCGGACTGCCGCCATCAGGGAGAGAGAGCCCGCTACGCAGCAAACTTTTTTAATCTATATTGAATGTGACGTTCATGGTATGAAATACTCCTGTTGGCCAGCCTGGGTCAAATGCCCAGGCCTTGCTCCTCCTTGTCCCTGCACCTGGCAAGGCTCGAAAACACTAACCTTGAATCCCACGGAGCCTGGCTGGCTATAAAGTAAATATTTCCACAAATTCAGACACTAGAGTCTTCTAAAAGTGCAATTTTCCCCAGCATTAGAAGAAAAGTTAGTCCTGTGTCTCTCAACGCAGGACATTCCACCCCTTATTTCATACCATATATATGTCACACTTCAGTGTACTATTATATTTATCTTCTAATATACATATATAATCCTCTAAAGTTATGAGCTATTCCTCTAAAAGGTCCATTAAATTTCTTTAGTCCAAAACCGTGAGTTCCATCTATCATAATAGTCTTTTAGGATAGGAACAAGTGATGTGGCATTCACTCAGTTGTCGGATCAGGACCAGGCCTCAATACAGGATCGCAGATGGTTAGAGTTGGGTGCATCCATATAAGATGTTGTGCTCACGGCCAGCATGTTCCCTGTCACTGGACACCATTCGACAGAACTGACTCTGGGTCCGTTACCATTACGTTATCCTGAAAAACACTTATTGAACACTGTTAGTATTAGGCAACAATTGACACGGTATCATTTAAATTAAGGATTCTCACCCAAAATCAGATCTCCTAAAGGTACACATCGAACCTCTCCATTCTCCTGCATCACCCACCAAGTATGCCCTGGTCCTTCAGCAAAAGCAACCCCACGAGTGGGTTTGCCTTTACCTGAGGCCAGGGTAACCCAGACAGTTTTTCCCAACATATTCTTTACATGCACCACAGGGACCTTATCTCCTTCTACAGCAGGTAAAAGCTCTGAGTGAGCAGGACCAGCTCGGCTGACAGTTCCCCTGGTGTTGACTAGCCAGGTGGCTTTTGCTAAATGCTCATCCTGCTTTTTAAATGTTCCAGCACTCATCGCTTCCAGGGTAGTCTTCAGTAGTCCATTGCATCGTTCTACTTTCCCAGCAGCTGGTGCGTGGTAGGGGATGTGATATATCCACTCAATACCATGCTCTTTAGCCCAGGCATCTATAAGATTATTTCGGAAATGAGTCCCATTGTCTGACTCAATCCTCTCTGGAGTACCATGTCGCCACAGGACTTGTCTTTCAAGGCCTAAAATAGTGTTACGAGCAGTGGCATGAGACACTGCATATGTTTCCAGCCAGCTGGTGGTTGCTTCCACCATAGTAAGAACATAGTGTTTTCCCCGGCGAGTTCGTGGAAGAGAGATATAGTCAATTTGCCAAACCTCCCCAAATTTATATTTCAGCCACCGTTCCCCATACCACAAAGGCTTTGATCATTTGGCTTGCTTAATTTCAGCACGTTTCACATTGATGGATGACCTGTGCAATAGTGTCCATAGTCAAATCCACCCCTCGATCACAAGCCCATCTATATGTTGCATCTCTTCCTTGATGACCTGAAGTGTCATGGGCCCACCGAGCTAAAAACAATTCACCCTTATGTTGCCAGTCCAAGTCTACTTGGGACACTTTAATCTTAGCAGCCTGATCCACCTGATGATTGTTTTGTTGTTCCTCAGTGGCCCGACTCTTGGGTATATGGGCATCTACATGTCGTACCTTCACAGACAGCTTTTCTAATCGGACAGCAATATCTTGCCACAAGTCAGCAGCCCAGATGGGTTTACCTCTGCGCTGCGAGTTGCTCTTCTTCCACTGCTTTAACCATCCCCATAATGCATGCGCCGCCATCCATGAGTCAGTATAAAGATAAAGCACTGGCCACTTTTCTCTCTCAGCAATATCTAAAGCCAACTGGATGGCTTTTACTTCTGCAAACTGACTCGACTCACCCACTCCCTCAGTCGCTTCTGCGACTTGTCGAATAGGACTCCACACAGCAGCTTTCCACCTTCGCTGGTTTCCTACAATACGACAAGATCCATCAGTGAACAGCGCATATCGCCTCTCGTTTTCCGATAACTGATTACATGGTGGTGCCTCCTCAGCCCGCACCACTCTCTCCTCTGGGGATCCTCCAAAATCTGTGCCTTGTGGCCAATCCATGATTACCTCCAGAATTCCTGGACGATTGGGGTTCCCTATCCGAGCTCGCTGAGTAATTAGTGCTACCCACTTACTCCATGTTGCATCAGTTGCATGATGTGTGGAAGGAGTTTTCCCTTTAAACATCCAGTTCAACACTGGCAACTGAAGTGCCAGGAGAAGCTGTGCTTCAGTACCAATTACCTCCGAAGCAGCTTGAACCCCTTCATATGCCGCTAATATCTCTTTCTCAGTGGTAGTATAGCGATCCTCTGATTCTCTATATGCTCAACTCCAAAACCCTAGGGGTCGGCCTCGAGTCTCTCCAGGTGCTCTTTGCCAGAGACTCCAGGTAGGGCCATTCTCCCTGGCTGCGGTGTACAGCACATTTTTTACATCTTGTCCGGTTCGGACTGGCCCAAGGGCTACTGCATGAACAATCTCCCGTTTAATCTGCTCAAAGGCTGATTGCTGCTCAGGGCCCCATTTAAAATCATTTTTCTTTCTAGTCACTTCATAGAGAGGGCTCACAATCTGACTATAACCAGGAATATGCATTCTCCAGAAACCCACAATGCCTAAGAAGGTTTGTGTTTCCTTTTTGTTAGTAGGTGGTGACATAGCTGTTATTTTGTTAATCACATCCATTGGGATCTGGCGACGCCCATCTTGCCACTTAATTCCTAAAAACTGAATTTCCTGTGCAGGTCCCTTAACCTTACCTCGTTTGATGGCAAAACCGGCTTCCAGGAGGATTTGAATTACCTTCTCTCCCTTCTCAAAAACTTCTGCTGTATCACCCCATACAATGATGTCATCAATGTATTGCAGGTGTTCTGGAGCTCCACCCTTCTCCAGTGCAGTCTGGATCAGTCCATGGCAAATAGTAGGGCTGTGTTTCCACCCCTGGGGCAGTCGATTCCAGGTATACTGGACGCTCCTCCAGGTGAAAGCAAACTGTGGCCTGCACTCTGCTGCTAAAGGAATAGAGAAAAAGGCATTAGCAATGTCAATTGTAGCATACCGTTTAGCCTCTTTTGACTCCAGTTCATAGTGAAGTTCTAACATATCTGGGACAGCAGCACTCAATGGTGGTGTGACTTCATTCAAGCCACGATAGTCTACTGTCAGTCTCCATTCCCCATTAGGCTTTCGCACTGGCCATATGGGACTATTAAAGGGTGAGTGAGTCTTACTGATATAACCCCTTGGCTTTCCAACTGACGAATCAATTGCTGAATAAGGAGCAAAGAATCCCAGTTAGTGCAATATTGTCGCCTGTGCACCGTTGTAGTAGCAATGGGCACATTTTGTTCCTCGACTCTCAGCATCCCTACAATAGAAGGGTCCTCTGACAGGCCAGGCAATGTAGACAGTTGCACAACTTTTTCCGTCTCCACCGCCGCTACACCAAATGCCCACCCGTAGCCTCTCGGGTCCTTAAAATACCCTTTCCTGAGGTAATCTATGCCAAGAATGCATGGTGCATCCGGGCCAGTCACAATGGGGGTCTTTTCCCATTTATTCCCAGTTAGGCTCACTTTGGCCTCCAATACAGTCAGGTCTTGAGATACTCCTGTCACTCCAGCAATAGTGACAGATTCTTCCCCTATGTGATTTGATGGCATTATGGTGCACTGTGCACCAGTGTCCACCAGGGCCCTATACTTTTGTGGTTCTGATGTGCCGGGCCATCGAATCCACACAGTCCAATAAACTCGATTGCCCCTCTCCTCCCCCTGGCTGGAGGCAGGGCAACCCTAGTTTTGATGAGAGGGGGCACCACTTCCATCTGTGACAGTTGCGTGTCGTAAATCAGGCTCCGAGGCCCATCTCTGCCTTCTGGGGGATTTTTCTCTGGAAACTGGAGCAACACTTCTGGAAGAACCCCTCCTGGGAGGTGTCTTACTCCGCAATTCACGTACACGTGTCTGTAAAGCTGAAGTAGGTTTTCCATCCCAAATCCTCATGTTTTCTCCCTGATTACGCAGGGTAGACCACAGGATGTGTCGTGGTGTGCTTTGCTTCTCTCGACCAGGTTTAGTAGGGAAGTGTTTGTCCCCACCTAAGATATTGGCCTTGCCAAATGATTTCTTCAGCACTGAGACACTGGCCTGTGGGGCAGAAAGAAGATTATTTGCATAATGCTGCATTCGAGCATCCATATCACCCACCGTCGGTGCCTCACTGTCTCTCCAGCAAAATAATGCCAATACATTAGCATATGCTGCCGGTGCACTCAGTACCCATTTGCGCCAAATGGGTCCAGTAATTTAGAGTGCATCTGGATCTAATGATGTCTGCAGGTCGTCCAAGTCACTGAAAATCATCTCTCGCACAGCTATTTCCCTCAGATTCTTAACACCTCTCTCAATAGTTGTCCACTTGGATGGCTGGTACATGATATCATCCCTATAGGGATATCTGCTTCTCACACTTAACAGGAGTCGCCTCCAGAGGGTGAGGGATTGTGGTGGTCTTCCAAAAGCTCTGTCAATATCTGATTCTCTAGCTAATGGTGCTAGCCGCTTGGCTTCTCTACCATCTAAGTCCAAACTATCAGCCCCAGTGTCCCAGCATTGGAGCAGCCAAGGAATCACTTGCTTGCCTTCCTGGCAGCTGTAATCCTTACAAATGTCTCGCAGCTCACTTAGGGTTAATGATCGAATAGTTTCCTGTGTTACTGTATTGCCTGATGTCCCTGGTTGACCATTGTCATCTGATGCTACGGCACGCTTCCTCTTATGTACAGGGTTGACTGACACTGGCACTGCTTGAGTCTGTAGATCAGCTGCATCATCCATTACCAAGGTCAAAGTAGATTCAGTACTTGATGCAGCTGCAGGTCTTGTCATGAGAGCCAGCATGGTCTGGATAAGATCAGGGTCTGTCAGGAGGGCTGGCGAGGTCTGCATGGGTGCAATGTCTGTCGGGGGGGCCAGTGGGGTCTGAACAGGCACAGTAGTTGTCACAGGGACTGGCAGTGTCTGCATGGGAGGAACATCTGCTGCAGGTGTCTGCGGGGGCTGCACAGGAGCACTGACTGTGGGGGAGGCTGCCAGATTCTCTAAAGGAGCAATGTCTGTCGGGGGGGCCAGTGGGATCTCTATCAGGCACTTCCTGCTACCACAAATCCAGCCCATAAAAAAGAACAAGCCCGCAAAAATTAACAATATAAGCACAATGACCAAAATATTCCAAGCGTATTTCAAACTCTCAAAAACTGTTACTATTGATGCTACCGGAACATACAAATCCTTAAAAAATATCCCCCCCCTCACTAAGCGGCCCGTAATATAACCCAAGGTGTAATTATGCGCAGTGCCCAAAAAGGATCCTTCCCCATTCTGAGGTGACTCTAACCACGGCAATTTGCGAGATGCAATTACATAAGTGATAAAAAACGGAACAATTACAGAAGACCCAATAACATAGCAAAACACCACGGCACAAAATAACAAGGCAATGCTTTTAACTCCACATTTAGAAATTATAAGCTTCCCTAAACCAATGAGAAATGGCAACAAACTCTTGAACCACTCCCATAGCTGCCCATATACAGCTGCACAGAGATACCAGAGAACTCCGTTTACAGTACATTGAAACCACTGCAATAGATCCATAATGACTGTTTTACAAATCCGATCAAATCTGTTTACAACTTCAACCCTTCAGAACTCTCAAATTAAAGCCTCTGATTCTCCCAGCACTATTTAAATTACATGCAAACTATCACATTAAGTATCAAGGTCATTAAAATACCACACTGCATGCCAAATTTTGTTAAAATATCATGTTGGGAGCCAAATTTTTTATGGTTTGAGAGAACCCATAAAAATCTATTGTCATTAGACAATTATTCTATCACCTGATGACCCCTCCCCACCCAGAAAGGGGAATCGGGGAACACAAAGAAACACAAGGGTTGAAATATAAATAGATTTAATAGACTAAGACTAAATAATTAACAATAATACTAAAGAACCAGTATTAATTCAGATACTGATATAAGATTGTCATGGTTTTGGCCGAATTTACCAAAACCAGACCGACAGATGGCCCTTCCCCCCCCCTTCTCCCCCCCCCAAAAGAGGAGAGAGGAGGAGAAAGAGATAAGGAGATTCAGAAGTTTAGAATGAACTAAACTACTTTAATGAAGATTTAATATTAAAATAAAAATAAAGAAGAAAATAATGAAATAGATACAAAACCGTATCAAACTCCCAGGATGACAGTCACGTCACCGGCAGGCACTGGGGAAGTCCCAGACTGGACTCAGCGACGGATGGGAACTGGATTCCAGCTCTGGAGTCAGGAACACCCGGATCGGGATCAAAGGCAGATGAACAGACAGAGTCCTCTCTGGACGTCGGCCATCGCAGGAAGGGGGCTGACCCTTTGATCCCTCAGCTTTTATACTGAGCATGGGGCAGATGGGATGGAATACCCCAGTTGGTCAGGTTTGGGTCACCTGTCCTGTCCACTCCTCCCCACCGATGTGACCTCTTTACGTTTTTTCCGTTTCCGACCCTCTAAGGGGGCAAATAACGAAATGGGCTGACCTTGGTTGTTATGGCAATAAGTATAAGCAAGGGCCTCTCTGCATACCGATCCTTGGCATGGAGCACAAACATTGGTCTTATCATTCTGAGAACGAGCAGTTTTCTCCACAATATGCCGTTAATTTCAGAGAGTTAGAGGAGGCCTAGCTAGGATGTAAAGTTACAGAACAGAAAATTGGTTCAGTTTTGCTTCAAACCGGCACAAAGATATACAGGAATTATACTCAGCCAACTATATCAGTAGGAAGCTGTGCACTCCCAGCAGTGGATAGCAAGTATCGGACACTGCGAGCGCAATGGCTTCAGGAGGAAGGAAGGAAAGGCCTCAGGGCTCTGGCACCGGGGCAAGGAGTCGTCTGGACCGCCGCCATCAGGGAGAGAGAGCCCGCTACGCAGCAAACTTTTCTAATTTATATTGGATGTGACGTTCATGGTATGAAATACTCCTGTTGGCCAGCCTGGGTCAAATGCCCAGGCCTTGCTCCTCCTTGTCCCTGCACCTGGCAAGGCTCGAAAACACTAACCTTGAATCCCACGGAGCCTGGCTGGCTATAAAGTAAATATTTTCACAAATTCAGACACTAGAGTCTTCTAAAAGTGTAATTTTCCCCAGCATTAGAAGAAAAGTTAGTCCTGTGTCTCTCAATCCAGGACATATATTTATAAGTGCAAGCCATTATTTGCAAGAGGTCTGGATCAATTTAACTAAATCTGATTTTGGATCATTAAATGAGAAATTGCATCTTTAATAATTTTCTCATATTTTCTTGATAAGAGCAATCTGTGAAAATTCACAATGTGAGGAACTGTACAGCTTCTAACTGCTGAAAGAATTGCATTTCTACCAGCAAACCCAGTGCACGGTGTGTGATCCGATGCAGGCAGGATGCAGGAACAACCACAAAACCATGGATTAAGGGCAAAGAACAAATTTAATCTCAATACCTCATGGATCAGGGAACCTCTGAAGCAGCACCTGGGCAGAGGCAGGCAAACAGGGGATGCAGGCACCACGGAGCGAGAGTCCTTATTAGCAAGAGAGTCCTTGTTAGCAAGGGAGTGAGAGAGCGAGAGAGCTCCCACTTGCTGTTTGGGCCTGTATTTCAAGGATTCAGGCAGGCAGAGTTTTCCGCTGTGCTTTGATCTCTTCAACAGCAGGGCAGAATCTCAGGCGTGTTCGATAAGGTGCCCCTGTGTCCATCCCAGGCCTGTGTTATCCAAGTGCAGATGTTCTACTTGTTGAGCACACAAAACTAAGCAACAATTAGTGTGATATATGTGTTTTCCAGCACCCCACATGCGAGTCACTTGAGCATGTTTACAGTCCTCCTCGCCAATCTTCCGTTACTTTCCCACACACGGTTAACTTGGAGAGCAGGGAATTGTTGTCAGTTCTCGCTCGCTCAGTTGATGGATAAGATGTAAAGTTAAATTTCGAGGTGAAGAAGCACCCAAGAGATTGCTCAGACTCCCTTAATACATGAGATGTCTTTGACACCACTGCATAGGTTCTTCTGTACTTTTTATACAGCAGAGTTGATAAATTCATTAAATGCACAAAATATTTATTGGTTCTGGGACAGGATACAACATGACAAGAAATGAGATCTTCCTTATAATGCTACAACATGAAAATCGAAACTGTATTTTTCCCCCACTCAGAAGCATTATGCAAGTGACAATTTTCCTTTGAAGAATTAAAGTACAGAAATGATCTGGCAATTGAAAGTTGGAGGTTTGAAGAATAAAAATTAATTAATTCATTAAGTCATTGTGCAAATCGAGGAAACAATATTGCTAGCCATTATCTCTTTAGTACATTCCAATTTAATGTCAGTCACTAGGTAAGATTTAACAAGATATGTCAATTTAACTACATCAAACTAGATGGCAAGAGACTTCCATGTCAGGAGAGGAATGAATGTTTTGTGTATGTGGAAAGAGGGTGGTGGAGTTGTTCTCACTGCATGCTGTATGCACTAACATGGTGTTTAATTATTTAAGTGCATTGAAGCAATATGCTGAATGTTTAGCTATAGATACCTCTGTTTAGCAGCAGAGTAGGCGCAAGGCAACCTATGCAAGTGCTGCTCCCTCCAGTGGACTTGCTTCAGCAGTGATCTGGGACACTCCTGGCAACTGGTGGTTCAATCTCCACATCCGCTTAACCCTCCACCTCTGCTAACGTGTCACCGAAGGTGGCCAGTTGATGCTTCTCATCAGTACACACAGACCATCATGTTTGTTGTCACTGTGTGCAGACATCACATCCAACCCCAGCTGTGCTTCAACTGTGAAAGAGACATTACCAGTCTCCTGAGCTGTCACCTTCCCCATCCTGGGCTGGAAGAAACAGCCTCGTGCCAGGGCTGTACAGCAGAACCATGGCACAGTGACAGGAAAGCTGTGCTGGCTGACAGAAGGTGAATACATTAGAGGTGAGGGCCAGGTCAGGATGCCCTGGGCTTTAAACAGGAAAGGATCAAGAGATCAATATCAATTGCTGTAAAGTTTGCATCCATACCAAACTGCAATTTAGTCTAAGCAGTTTCATTTTTCCAGTGCAGAAAAGTATAGTGTTTGTGTGTTTGCATGCATGGATGTATAAACACAATCACAAAGGATTGTTAGGGACTCTGGGAAGGTATAAATCAGAAAAAACATTACTGACAATCAGCCTTTGTAATATGCTTTGTAACTCCACTAAGAAATTAACTCTAACTGGAAAATGAAAATTCCTTGTATTAGCACATTGTACAGTGTAGGTTAGAAGTTGCTGTCTGCTGATTGTGAATGTGTCAGTTCATGGGGAGTTAACAGCATGTGGCAGCTCGCAAGACCTTGCTCTGCACTCTGCTTCTCTGTATCCTTCATGATGGAAGATGGGAGGCTGTGCGGCATCTCCTAGGACTCCGAATTGAGTCCTGTGGCCTCACAAACATATCCCATAACATCCCTTTCATAAATTTGTCTTGATCCATCTTAGAACTGGTTAGATTTCTTGCTCACAGTATTTCTATTGGAAGTTTGTTGTAGCAGGTCACTTCTTGGATGACTAGAAACCTTCTGATTTTCAGCCTGTGGGTATTTATGGCCATTTGATATCCTTTGCTTTTCTTCTAACACTGTCATTTAGCTTAAATAGCACCTCTCCTTCCCCAGTATTTATAAATGGCAGCTCTAGTCCCTGGAGCGCTGCAATCGATGGCTACCAACTCTTCAGAGGGGATAGACAAGGAAGGATAGGCGGCGGGGTGGCCCTCTATGTTAAAGACACATTTGAATGCCTAGAACTTAATAATGGGAATGACAGTGTAGAGTGTTTATGGGTTAGAATCAAGGGGAAGGCCAACAAGGCGGATATCATGGTGGGAGTTTATTACAGACCCCCAAACCAGGTCGTAGAAATTGATGAAATATTCTATCAGCAGCTGGCAGAGCTCTCGCAATCACTCACCCTTGTTCTCGTGGGGGACTTCAACTTCCCAGATATCTCCTGGGAATACAACACGGCAGAGAGGGAACAATCCAGGAGGTTCCTAGAGTGTGTGGAGGATAACTTCCTCACGCAGCTGGTAAGTGGGCCGACCAGGGAAAGTGCCCTCCTGGACCTGCTCCTTGTGAACAGGGAAGAACTTGTGGGGGAAGTAAAGGTTGGAGGCCGTCTAGGGCACAGTGATCATGAGATGATTGAGTTCTCGATCCTTGGAGAAACAAGGAGAAGGGTTACCAAAACTGCCACCTTAGACTTCCGGAGGGCAAACTTTGACCTGTTCAGAAGACTGCTTGACAAAATCCCTTGGGAGGATGCCCTTAAGGATACAGGAGTCCAGGAAGGATGAACATACTTCAAGAAAGAAGTCTTAAAGGCACAGGAGCAGGCTGTCCCCGTGTGCCAAAAAACAAGTAGGCGGGGTAGGAGGCCAGCCTGGCTAAATAGGGACCTTTTGCTGGATCTCAGAAACAAAAGGAGAGTCTACGACCTTTGGAAGAGGGGGCAGGCCTCTCACAAAAACTATAAAGAGGTAGTGAAGCTATGCAGGGAGAAAATTAGGAGAGCCAAAGCGCAGCTAGAGCTCAACCTAGCTGCAGCTGTTGAGGATAATAAAAAATGTTTCTGTAAATTCATTAACAACAAAAGGAGGATTAGGGAAAATCTCCCTCCTTTATTGGATGCAGAGGGAAACATAGTCACCAAGGACGAGGAAAAGGCTGAGGTGCTCAACGCCTACTTCGTGTCAGTCTTTAGCAGTGGAACTAGCTGTTCCCTGGACACCCAGCCTCATGAGCTAGGAGACAAGGAGGGGAAGCAGAACGAGGGCATCACAATTAAAGAGGAAGTGATCAGGGACCTGCTACGCCGTTTGGATGCACACAAGTCTATGGGACCGGATGGGCTACATCCAAGAGTGCTGAAAGAGTTGGCAGACGTGCTTGCCAAACCGCTTTCCATCATTTACAGGAAGTCATGGCTAACTGGGGAGGTCCCAATGGACTGGAGGGTGGCAAATGTAACACCCATCTACAAGAAAGGCAGAAAGGAGGATCCAGGAAACTATAGACCTGTCAGTCTAACCTCGATACCAGGGAAGGTCATGGAGCAGGTCATCTTGAGTGCCATCACAAGCCATATAATGGACAACCAGGGGATCAGGCCTAGTCAGCATGGGTTTATGAAAGGCAGGTCCTGCCAGATGAACCTGATCTCCTTCTATGACAAGATGACCCGATTATTGGATGAGGGAAAGGCTGTGGATATTATCTACCTGGACTTTCAAAAAGCATTCGACATTGTTCCCCATAGAATTCTAGTGGAAAAGCTAGCTGCACATGGCCTGGGCGAGCATACTATCTGCTGGATCAAGGACTGGCTGTCTGGACGGTCCCAAAGAGTGGTGCTCAATGGAGTTAAATCCAGCTGGCGGCCGGTCACAAGTGGTGTGCCTCAGGGCTCAGTGTTGGGACTATTTCTGTTCAATATCTTCATTGATGATCTCGATAATGACATAGAGTGCATCATCTGTAAGTTCGCAGATGACACCAAGTTAAGCAGGAGTGTTGATTCCCAGGAGGATAGGGAAGCTCTACAGAGAGACTTAGATAGGTTGGATCGATGGGCTAACATTAATGGTATGAGCATCAACAAGGTCAAGTGCCAGGTCCTGCACTTGGGCCACAACAACCCCGTGCATTGCTACAGGCTTGGGGAAATGTGGCTGGAAAGCTGCCTGGCAGAAAAGGACTTGGGGCTTCTAATTGACAAGCGGCTGACTATGAGCCAGCAGTGTGCCCAGGTGGCCAAGAAAGCCAATGGCATCCTGGCTTGTATTAGAAATAGTGTGACCAGCAGAAATAGGGAGGTGATTGTCCTCCTGTACTCAGCACTGGTGAGGCCACACCTCGAGTATTGTGTCCAGTTTTGGGCACCTCGATGCAAGAGAGATATTGAGGTGCTGGAGCAGGTACAGAGGAGGGCAACAAAGCTGGTGAAGGGCCTGGAGAATAAATCGTACGAAGAACGATTGAGGGAGCTGGGACTGTTTAGTATGAGGAAGAGGAGACTGAGGGGTGACCTCATCACTCTCTATAACTACTTGAAAGGACATTGTAGAGAGGTTGGTGCTGGTCTCTTCGCACAGGTAACTAATGACAGAACAAGAGGGAATGGCTTCAAGCTCCAACAGGGTAGGTTTAGACTGAACATTAGGAAAGAATTTTTCACAGAAAGAGTGGTCGGGCATTGGAATAGGCTGCCCAGGGAGGTGGTTGAGTCACCATCCCTGGATGTGTTTAAGAGACGTTTAGATGTGGTGTTGGGGGATATGATATAGGGGAGAACTTTGTAGTGTAGGGTAGATGGTTGGACTCGATGATCCCAAGGGTCTCTTCCAACCTGGATGATTCTATGATTCTATGATTCTAATACCAATCCCTCCCCAACAACATCCCAAAGTTTAGGTTTCCTTCAGCCATCCATCATGATATAGTCATCATCCTCATGTCAATGTCTTAGCAAAAAAACATGTGTAAGCAAATAAATGTTGGTCCCAGATATTAAGTCACAGCTCAAGAAGTCCAGTGAATGTTTCATCCAATAAAACTTTTACCTCTTCTCTAGTTATAGTTTTCAATCAGATCTAATTTTTTTTTAAATTCCATTTCAGGAAATTGTGTTTGATTTTGCACAGATTTTGTAGACAGGCTAGACCTGGAGCTAGTAAAACCTTTCAAGGTTAAGATCGGTAAGGCCAGGGAAGGAATATAATTTGGCTTATAATGGTAATTCTTCTGGTTTTTTTTATGAAATAGCTGCTGACACTATGTGACATCTTTCTCATCTAAGCATGCAAGTCCACCAGCAGTCAGCCCATGGAGAGTGTACAAGATGCACAGCTGTGCAGGGCAACCACTTACCAAGTTCCTCTGAGCTCTTTTGCAGCCGTCTTAGAGCTGCATCTGTCTCCCCCAGTCTCTTCAACGGTTTCTGCCACTGACCCCAGGGGAGATGTTCCTCATCATTTACCACCTCCACAGAGGAGGCCACCTAGATGTGAGGTTGACTTTGTCCTGCTGAGCAGCAAGCCCACAAGTCTTACCTTGCAGGGACTGGTCAGACTAGCAGGTCACAGAAAATAATTAGGTAGCTTTCTAGAAAGTTGTGGCCCTTTTCTATCATAGAAATAGTTTGGGTTGGAAAGGACCTTTAAAGGTCATCTAATCCCCACCCCCCACAATGAGCAAGGACATCTTCAACTAGATCAGGTTGCTCAGAGCCCCGTCCAACCTGATCGTGAATGTTTCCAGGGATGGGGCATCTACCACCTCTCTGGGCAACCTGTTCCAGTGTTTCACCACCCTCATTGTAAAAAATTTCTTCCTTATATCTAGTCTGAATCTACCCTCTTTTAGTTTAAAGCCATTACCCCTTGTCCTATTGCAACAGGCCCTACTAAAACGTTTGTTCCCATCTTTCATATAAGCCCCCTTTAAGTACTGAAAGGCTGCAATAAGCTCTTCCTGGAGCCTTCTCCAGACTGAACAACCCTGAACCCCAGCTCTCTCAGCCTGTCCTCATAGGAGAGGTGCTCCAGTCCTCTGATAATTTTTGTGGCCCTCCTCTGGACCTGCTCTAACAGGTCCATGTCTTTCCTGAGCTGGACGCAGTACTCCAAATGGGGTCTAATGAGAGCAGAGTAGAGGGAGAGAATCACCTCCCTTGACCTGCTGGCTACACTTCTTTTGATGCAGCCCAGGATACAGTTGGCTTTCTGGGCTGCAAGCACACATTGCCGGCTCATGTCCAGCTTTTCATCCAAGTCCTTCTCGGCAGGGCTGTTCTCAATCCATTCATGCCCCAGACTGTATTGATACTGGGGGTTTCCCTGACCCAGGTGCAGGACCATGCACTTGGCCTTGTGGAACCTCTTGAGGGCCCACTTCTCGAGCTTGTCCAGGTCCCTCTGGGTAGCATCCCATCCCTCAAGCATGTCAACCGCATCACTCAGCTTGGTGTTGTCTGCAAATTTGCGGAGGGTGCACTTGATCCCACTGTCTCTGTCATTAATGAAGATATTGAACAGTAATGGTCCCAATACGGATCTCAGAGGGACACCACTCGTCACCAATCTCCATCTGGACATTGAGCCATTGACCACTACCCTGATGAAGCCGCAACACATTGAAGACCCTCTTGCCCCTTTCAGAAAGGTGAACCCCATCTGATGCCAGCAAGCCTGGTGCCGTGTGGACCATCCCATTATCGAAAAACCCAAAATTGTGGTCGTGACACCAGCCACGGAGCCACATTTTAATAGACTGGGCCTGTCTCCGGGTTCTGTTACCACCCGTCCCAAGGCCCTGAAGTCTCTTTTGATTACCCTTGGACCACGCATTGTGGCTTCATTGCCACCCACATGGAAGAGCAATATTGGGTAATAGTCTAAGGGCCATACCAGGCTAGGAAGTTTCCTAGTGATGTCCTTAACCTGGGCCCCAGGGAGTCAGCAGACTTCCCTAAGGGGAGTGTCTGTCTGGCATATTGGACCCTCTGTTCCCCTCAGAATCACAGAATCAGAAACGCCTAGGTTGGAAGGGACCTTTAAGATCATCTAGTCCAACCTTAAAAAAAAAACAAAACAAAACAAAAAAAAA
Organism: Numenius phaeopus; assembly: GCA_030770645.1. Lineage (NCBI taxonomy): Eukaryota > Metazoa > Chordata > Aves > Charadriiformes > Scolopacidae > Numenius > Numenius phaeopus. Next base: position 23,494 of record JARKVS010014115.1, read on the forward strand.
CCAAACCACCAACACTAAACCATATTCCCGAGCACCATGTCAACTCGTCTTTTGAATATCTCCAGGGATGGTAAAGTCACTGTAGGAGTCACCTACAACTAGAACCCATCTTTTCTTCCTTGTGGAGGTGGTTGTGATACAGGCAGTAGGCCTTTCTGACCTTGGCAACACCTCTGGTGAAGATGGACCATCGTCCACATTATCCATTGATTGGCCTTCCACATCCAGAGCCTCATTCCTGTTGTACAGAGGCACCTGGGAAGGCAAGTTCTTCGCATCAGAAGTTTCATCTGAAGGGTGGCTAAGATCAACATTTTTAAACACAAAGGCCAACAGTTATGCATTTAATTGTAAGTGATATTAAATCTGTGGCATCAGAGAAACACAGAGTGCCTCTGAACATCAGATCATTTATTCAGAAGTTTGAGTATAGATTTATACAATGAGTTTACACTCAGTGTGGAAGTGCATACCTCTATCTTCCTATCTGCAAAACAGGGACAACAGATGAAATCACCATCACTGTGCAGCATGCTGGAAACTGCAGAGGAAAAGTGATAAATTGGGCACCTGATCCTACATAATATCAAATGCCACTCACACTGGTAACACAATAAACCCCATAATTACTGTGCTGTCGGTACTCTTACAAAAATACTCAGTACATTGCTGTTGTAAAGCACAGATGATTTTCCAAAATACTGCATGCAGCAAGAAATGCTGAAGACTAGCATTGGTACAAGAAAAAGAGGTTATCCTTTGACCAAGAATAAATTTGAGTTGAAAACCAGAAAAAGATTTCTGACCACTAAAAGTTCAGGAGCTGCCTCTCAGTAGGAGCAAATACCTTAACTAATCCTTCTATGGGGCTACAAACAAGCTGTATAATATTGTTGCCTGAAATAACTGGACTTGCTGGCCTGGGAGTCTTTCCCATCCCTGCATTCTTTAACCCATCTGAACAATCTGATGATGCTCACCAGAAAAATCCTGTGCTCCTGCATCCTCTGGTTTGGACAAGTCCCCATCCTCACATGGTGCAATGAATCAAGATGGGTAAACATACAGAACCCAGATGAATGCTTCCAATTTCACATGCTCCACTGAAGTATATGGAGGATATGGTACTACAACTCACGAGATATAGCAAAATACTCCAAAATCTAGGGAAGAAAAAGAACACATATGCCATGTGGTACAGCTCTGTTATGTCCGTGCATGATCCCACACTGGTGAATCAGGTGTGCAGCACAGATGCTGACAGTGTATTCCCATGCTTTGTCAACAATGGGAGGATCTGATGCTGATACACCAACTGTAAATGAAGTGGCTAACAAGGTACGACAGTATGAAGATGGTCTCTCTCATCCTCTCACTGTGGCAGCTGTGGAAAAAATGACTGAGAAAATAGAGAAAATGACCAAGACAATATCTGAGCAAAACAAGGAAATGGCTAAGAAAAATGATAAACTTTGAAAAACTGTTTGAAAAACTGTCCAGGATGGAGAAAGAATCTCACTTTTCCGCTCAATGGACCCACGTCACAGTCATTAAAAAAAAACGCCCTCCTATGAAATCGACTCAAGAGAAACAGGACTTGCTCCAAGATTTCCTGTGGCTTTGCCTCTGCAACTATGGAGAGGACATGAGGAAGCCAGATAAAAAACCTACCCTGGTCCTACAGGCACGGGTGCTTGAGTTGCAAGGTAAAGCAGATGGAAGAAAGAAGCTTTCCTCAACATGCAAGGGTCAGGCTATGGCATCAAGCTCACTCATACACAATATCTCCTTGTAAGGCACTACTCTTGTACCACTTTATTAGTTGTTTAGCACACCTGGACTTTTTGCATAGCTCCGAAGTGGGATGAAAATAGTCACTTAAAACGGGGCAGATGCTGCCAATCCAGTATCCTGAGAGCAGAGGAACAGCTGAGTTTAAAACCAAAAACTCACATGCTTCAGTGGCTAAGGAAAAACTCTCAGCAAAAAAATATTCATGTTACCCAAGGTGAAGTACAGGTCCTTGAAACATATGATTTTGTGCTGGGCATCTCTATGCTTCACAGACAGAAAACAGCCCCAACCTGCATCCAGGCTGGCAAGATGGGGATGAGGTGAAACAAGTGACTCGATGGTTTTGGGCAGTTCACAGGGTCAAGCTCCCCTGCGAGATGATGGTGGTGCTACAGGCTGGACCAATGGGGCCCCAGCCCCACTCACAGCAGTGGAAGGGATAATCAAGTCACTGGGGTGGTGAAGGGGTCTGTTCCTTCTTCCACTTGGTTATTATCCATGGTTACTACCCAAAGAACCTTTGGTTGGAAATGCACCCTTTTTTCTTCCAGTAGCAAAATGAAAAAAAAGAGGGAACTGTGGAAGGAAGAGATGAAATCTGACATTCAAGTTCCTCCTTCCACCTCTAAAACAGCCCAGGTTTTTGTGAAGATGTTTGATAGACCTGCACTGAACAATGAGTTTGATTTAAGAAACCCTTCCAAACTTGCGAAGAGGAAATTAATGCAGAAATTTTCTGCAAAACTATCTTAACATTTTTTGATCAACATAGGTTATCCCTGCCAAAGCAGGGTTCAAAATGATCCCTATCGTACATAGAAGAAAACCAGACAAGTCATGTCATAATACCAGTCATGGTATCCTCATGTTTTGCTCCTTTCATGTTGGGAAATGACTTTATCTCCATTCATCTCTGTCTCTACTGTGCCAGTTTCTAAACCATGACAGAACGTTATCTTTTCCTCTGCAATTATTTAGACTTCCTAATAGGCTCTTTCAATGGATGGTAGCAAGCTTTTTGAAAACCCAAATATATTTCATTTACCAGTTCTTTATCTGATCTCATCTCTATACAAAGTTGTGCTGTTGTGACTAAAGATATAATTTTATATTGCATAAAGCTGCATTAGCTTAATTCAGCTGAAATAAAGTTACGCCATTTGTCATTCATGAATATGTAGATACCCATTATCAGCTGAAATCTTGCTTATCTTGGTCCACCTTGCACTGGTGAATTTACAGGTACAAGTTAAATGCATGTAACACATTTGAAGCTTTTTTTTAAAAAATAAACATACAGAAGTTGCATCACTTTAACTAAAAACAGATTCTGTGTGGTGCTGTATACAAGCCCTAAGGGATGGGTGGCAACATTTCTCTTTACAGAAATGCAATGAAGACAGAACTTGCAGAAGGAACTAGTAAGTATATCACATTTTAAAATGCCAGCTGCTCAAACCATGGCTTCATTTCAGGAAGTATTTCACTGAAATTGCTCCTTTCTATTCTCATTTAGAGTAAGCAGACTGAGGAGAGAGCCTGGGAAGCTGACATTCATCAGGATCTAGAAAGCCGGTTGCTGGTAAAACATTTCTGGAACCCAGCTCTGTCTTTTCTACATATCATTGTAGGGCACTCATTTCTATAACTGTGTGATCAGTAGATATATAACTGTGGTTTGTGTGAATTTTAATAGTTAAGGGTCCCAAATGAGTACACCTAATTTAAAGCTGTTATCCAGCAATTCTGGAGTCACTTAGACTCAACACCCATAAAAAGCTGTACTTCTCCATATATACACCTCTGTCTCATGAGTCTGTGGGAGAAGAAAACTTTGCTGCAGCAAAATAGAGGTAACACTAAATTAGCATGGGAGCCATGGCATCAGCATGGCTATAGAGTGAGTAAATAGAGGTTTTATTACAGACCATCTAGTAAGCTTTCCTCCCTCATCTGCTGGGCCCCACCGAGAAGGGTGCAACAGGGGTGCCCTGTGATTGGAGACACATTCAGGGTATCTGACCTGCAGGCATGGAGGAGTCACCAGTACCCTCTGCAACTGGAAGTGTTTCAGCTTTGAGCAGCTGCGGGAGCAGAGAAGGCTCCCTGGAGTCCCCTCAGTCTGTGACTGCTATCTGGAGGTTGTCTCCCACCTTCCTGACTGACCAGAGCATGACCACTGGACATCTCTGCCCTCAGTGTCCACAGTTCCCTGCACAGAAATTAAAAAAGGCTGAAAGTGGTGAACCTACAGTTAAATAGCATTACAAATAAAACAACTCGATCCAGGCTCAAGCTGCAACCCTGCAATATTATTTCATCCTCCATACCTGGAGGTATGCAAGGTAGGAGAGCAGCCCACTCCTTTCCCCTCAGGCTGTGTTCCCAGATCTTCTTCCATCGCCGCATCGCCTTCTGGAGGCTCACATGCACCCCCAATGCCTAGAGCAACTCCAGTTCTTTTAGATTGCCTCAGCCGTGGATTTCTTTTTAAGGAACAGGCATTACATACAGAGATGCACTCAGCAACAACTTAGAATACTTAGGTGGGGCATGCAATACCTGTAACATAATGATAAATTGGTAGCTGCCAGCAAATTAATTAAAATAGCCTAATAAATGCACTCATGTTAAGAAGTATATGAATGCTTCAACCTTAAAGACTGATAGGAAAGAAAGGTAGCCATTCAGAAATAATGAATAGATATAGAAAGGGATGTGAGACAGGATGTATTCAGATGACAAGGACTGTGAATTTTTAGGACTGAATGTTAGAAAATACATAATACCAAAAAAAGGCAGTTGTCTTAGATTTGGCAGGTATGCAGGCATTTCTTTCCATACTAATATTTTCTAGAAAGATAGGGGAACATATTTAAGAGCTGTGTCTGTCTTTCCCAAGGCACTTTTTTTCTGTTTCTATCTCTTAGATCCTATGGGGCAAAGAATATCTTTGTCTGCTCAGCCCTCTGTCATCATTAAACAAATCATATGAGGACAGTACCAATAATACACGGAAAGAGCTTTTATCTTAATAGAATCATCACTGAAGTTAAACAAAATACCAGCTGTCTTAAAAATTAAAAATGTATCTAGCAGGTCTGCAAGTTGCAAATATTTCCAGACTTCCATGCTTCAAATGTAAGTCTTTGTCTAGCATGTATGGGTGTTGGGGGTCTGATATGGGCACTCAGCTGACAGCTGCAGCAGCTAATGATTTTATGAATTCATCAGCTGTTTGTTGTCACTCCCTACTGAGCAACACACCTTGCATAGCAGGGCTGGCAGAAAGAAATGTGTGACAATGTACTTCTTTCAGCAAGTTCAGCGAATGTATGGGTACATGCGCTGTAGCAACCAAGGTAGGACAAGCTCTTTCCTAACAACTCTGCTACTGAGAAGCTCACTTCCAACAAGAAAGCCAAAAAGACAACCATGGTAGTAACTTCCTAGACCTCTGCAGCAATATTTTCCAGAGCTTGTCTCTCAGACTCTTAATGTGTTCCTCAGGGGTCGGTACTGGGACCAGTGCTGTTCAACATCTCTGTCGGAGACATGGACAGTGGGATAGAGTGCACCCTCAGCAAGTTTGCCAACGACACCAAGCTCGGTGGCTTGGTCGACACGCTGGAGGGAAGGAATGCCATCCAGAGGGACCTGGACAGGCTTGAGAGGTGGGCTTGTGCAAACCGCATGAAGTTCAACCAGGCCAAGTGCAGGGTCCTACACCTGGGACATGGCAATCCCAGGCACATAGAATCATAGAATCATCCAGGTTGGAAGAGACCCTTGGGATCATCGAGTCCAACCATCTACCCTACACTACAAAGTTCTCCCCTATATCATATCCCCCAACACCACATCTAAACGTCTCTTAAACACATCCAGGGATGGTGACTCAACCACCTCCCTGGGCAGCCTATTCCAATGCCCGACCACTCTTTCTGTGAAAAATTCTTTCCTAATGTTCAGTCTAAACCTACCCTGTTGGAGCTTGAAGCCATTCCCTCTTGTTCTGTCATTAGTTACCTGTGCGAAGAGACCAGCACCAACCTCTCTACAGTGTCCTTTCAAGTAGTTGTAGAGAGTGATGAGGTCTCCCCTCAGCCTCCTCTTCCTCATACTAAACAGTCCCAGCTCCTTCAACCGCTCTTCATATGATTTGTTTTCCAGGCCCTTCACCAGCTTCGTTGCCCTCCTCTGCACTCGCTCCAGCACCTCGATATCTCTCTTGTATTGAGGTGCCCAAAACTGGACACAATACTCGAGGTGTGGCCTCACCAGTGCTGAGTACAGGGGGACAATCACCTCCCTACTTCTGCTGGTCACACTATTTCTAATACAAGCCAGGATGCCATTGGCTTTCTTGGCCACCTGGGCACACTGCTGGCTCATAGTCAGCCGCTTGTCAATTAGAAGCCCCAGGTCTCTTTCTTCCAGGCAGCTTTCCAGCCACATTTCCCCAAGCCTGTAGCGCTGCTTGGGGTTATTGTGGCCCAAGTGCAGAACCTGGCACTTGCCCTTGTTGAAACTCATACCATTGATGTTGGCCCAATGATCCAATCTAAGTCTCTCTGTAGAGCTTCCCTATCCTCCTGGGAATCAACACTCCTGCTTAACTTGGTGTCACCTGCGAACTTGCTGATGATACACCCTATGTCCTTGTCAAGATCATCAATAAAGACATTAAACAGAAATGGTCCTAACACTGAGCCCTGAGGCATACCACTTGTGACCGGCTGCCAGCCGGATTTAAATCCATTGAGCACCACTCTTTGGGACCTTCCAGTCAGCCATTGCTTGATCCAGCAGATAGCATGCTCATCCAGGCCGTGTGAAGCCAGTTTTTCCACAAGAATTGTATGGGGGACAGCATCGAATGCTTTTCGAAAGTCCAGGTATACAATATCAACAGCCTTTCCCTCATCCAATAATCTGGTTATCTTGTCATAGAAGGAGATCAGGTTCGTCTGGCAGGACCTGCCTTTCATAAACCCATGCTGACTAGGCCTGATCCCCTGGTTGTCCATTATATGGCTTGTGATGGCACTCAAGATGACCTGCTCCATGACCTTCCCTGGTATCGAGGTTAGACTGACAGGTCTATAGTTTCCTGGATCCTCCTTTCTGCCTTTCTTGTAGATGGGTGTTACATTTGCCACCCTCCAGTCCATTGGGACCTCCCCAGTTAGCCATGACTTCCTGTAAATGATGGAAAGCGGTTTGGCAAGCACGTCTGCCAACTCTTTCAGCACTCTTGGATGTAGCCCATCCGGTCCCATAGACTTGTGTGCATCCAAACGGCGTAGCAGGTCCCTGATCACTTCCTCTTTAATTGTGATGCCCTCGTTCTGCTTCCCCTCCTTGTCTCCTAGCTCATGAGGCTGGGTGTCCAGGGAACAGCTAGTTCCACTGCTAAAGACTGACGCGAAGTCGGTGTTGAGCATCTCAGCCTTTTCCTCATCCTTTGTGACTATGTTTCCCTCTGCATCCAATAAAGGAGGGAGATTTTCCCTAATCCTCCTTTTGTTGTTAATGAATTTACAGAAACATTTTTTATTATCCTCAACAGCTGCAGCTAGGTTGAGCTCTAGCTGCGCTTTGGCTCTCCTAATTTTCTCCCTGCATAGCTTCACTACCTCTTTATAGTTTTTGTGAGAGGCCTGCCCCCTCTTCCAAAGGTCGTAGACTCTCCTTTTGTTTCTGAGATCCAGCAAAAGGTCCCTATTTAGCCAGGCTGGCCTCCTACCCCGCCTACTTGGTTTTTGGCACACGGGGACAGCCTGCTCCTGTGCCTTTAAGACTTCTTTCTTGAAGTATGTTCATCCTTCCTGGACTCCTGTATCCTTAAGGGCATCCTCCCAAGGGATTTTGTCAAGCAGTCTTCTGAACAGGTCAAAGTTTGCCCTCCGGAAGTCTAAGGTGGCAGTTTTGGTAACCCTTCTCCTTGTTTCTCCAAGGATCGAGAACTCAATCATCTCATGATCACTGTGCCCTAGACGGCCTCCAACCTTTACTTCCCCCACAAGTTCTTCCCTGTTCACAAGAAGCAGGTCCAGGAGGGCACTTTCCCTGGTTGGCTCACTTACCAGCTGCGTGAGGAAGTTATCCTCCACACATTCCAGGAACCTCCTGAATTGTTCCCTGTCTGCCGTGTTGTATTCCCAGCAGATATCAGGGAGGTTAAAGTCCCCCACAAGAACAATGGCAAACGACTGTGATATTTCTCCCAGTTGCTTATAGAAGGCTTCATCCACCTCACTGCTTTGGTTGGGAGGTCTATAGCAGACTCCCACAGCGATATCACCTTTATTTGCCCTTATCCTAATCCAAACACTCTCGACCCTGTTATCACTATACTTAATTTCTGAACTCTCATAGCATTCACTAACGTACACAGCCACTCCGCCACCTCTCCTTTCCTGTCTATCCCTCCTGAAGAGCTTGTAGCCTTCGATTGTGGCACTCCAGTCATGTGAGGCATCCCACCACGTTTCTGTGATAGCCACTATGTCATAGTTTTCCTGGTGCATCATGGCTTCAAGCTCCCCCTGTTTGTTGTTCATACTGTGTGCATTGGTATAGATGCACTTCAGACGATCTAATGGTTTCAACATCTTTTTGTGAGTGTGGGCCCCATTTCCTACCAGGCCCCTCTCAGGTGTTTCCATAATTTCTAGGTGTCTATCACTTCTCTGAAATGAATTGGTAGAGTAAGAGTCCTTGCTAGTCCACCATCCCTCAAGCCCTGGCGTGTTTCCCTTGAGTTTAGTCCTAACAGGCCCAGTTATCCCCCCCTCCCCCCTCATATCTAGTTTAAAGCCCTGTTAACGAGTCCTGCTAATTCCTGTCCCAAAATTCTTTTCCCCCTCTGGGACAGGCGCATCCCACCTGCCACCAGCATGCCAGGTGTCTCATATGGCAACCTATGATTAAAAAACCCAAAGCCCTGTCGATAACACCAGTCCCGAAGCCACGAATTGACCTGCTGTCTCTTCCTATTAATTTCCTCACTCATAATAGCCACTGATGGGATAGAGGAGAACACAACTTGTGTTCCCGATCCCTTAAGCACCCTTCCCAAGGCTTTAAAATCTCTTTTAATTGATTTTGGGCTCCTTCTTCCCACATCATCACTGCCCACCTGAAATACTAACAGGGGGTAATAATCAGAAGGGTTGACTAGAGTAGGAACTTTGTCCAACACATCCCTGACCCATGCCCCAGGGAGGCAGCAGACTTCCCTGTGAAGTGGGTCAGGGCGGCATATTGGTCCCTCTGCCCCCTTCAATAGAGTCACCCGCAACGATGACCCTTCTGCTTTTCCTTTTGGAACTAGTTGTGATGCCAGGTCTACGGCGACTTGGTCTTTCTGGCACTTCCTGCCTAGATGTACCACCCTCCTCTCCAACAGCCAGTTCCTCCTGCGAGATTCCGTACCGGTTCTGCAGGGGTAACTGGGGAGGTGGGAGGGGGAGGGAGGGGATTTGCCTGCTTCGCCTAGCAGGGACCTGTTTCCATTCCCCCTCTTCTCTGAGATCCCCTTCTACTGCCGGGTGAGAAGTGGGGAGGGGGTCCTCTGGTGTGTGTGAGGCCTCAACATGTTCCCTTACTCTCAGGGAGTGGGCCCACCAGTCGATCTCCCTCTCACACTCCCTGATAGTCCTCAACCTTTCCACTTCCTCCTTCAGCTCAACCACCAGGCTGAGCAGATCATTCACCTGTTCACATCTGACACAGGTGTTGTCCCCACTCCCCTCCATGGCAAGGGCCAGGCCCCGACACTCCCTGCAGCCAGAGGCCTGGACACCCACGTGTTTGTGTGGGGCCTCTGTCTGGGTGCCCACAGCTTTCTTAACAATAGCCTTTGACCTAGTTCTAACCATAGCTGGATCTCTGCAAGCAAGAGACAGTGGAAGGGTCAGTTGGAATGAACGTGCTAGTCATCTGACTACTAAAAGGAACTGAACTTACCTTGTACAATGGCAGAGGCTCAGGACCCAGCCGTACAAGTTACCGCCACGTGAGGCACTGACCAGGACACACACCCAAGCACTGGTTTCTGCTCGGTGGGCCGAGGCTAGCCTCTGCCCTCCCTGGGGCTCCTTATAAGCTGGCAGTGCGATGAATGGCGGGAGGCACTGGCTCTGCCCAGTCTTAGTCAGCAGCCCGCCCACCGGCTGTCAGCTCCCAGCACGAGGAGGAGGCTTTGCCCGGCGTCAAAAAAGCCCCAAAAAGAGCTTTCCGTCAGCCTTTTTAGCTACAGATCCCCTCTCCCAGCGCAGTCTTACCTGCCC
>JARKVS010014128.1:0-13299 GCA_030770645.1 Numenius phaeopus
AGTCTTTCCTTTAACTAGCATGGAGTCCTCACAGCCAGAGGCTTTCTGCCTTATGATAGGAAGTGATCCATGTTACAAGGTATAGCAATGGTTCCTACCAAGTTAATATGCATTTATAATCACAGTGCGTAGTTTCACTCAAATTCTAAGCTAGAAAAAATTGTGTCGCCCTTCCAAAAAACAATTAAACAAAAGTAACTGAAGTTTCCCTTAGTCTTACAATAATACGTTTTAGCTCTTTTATGGCCACTTATGAAATACTTTGAGAGTGGGATTAGGTCTAGTGCTCCCAGTTAAATTATTTTCTCACTTGCTGGCAGTCAAGACCGTGTACTTCTTATTCTGTGCTGCAACACTGTGGCAAAATCGTGCTGATAAATCACATCCTTGCTGAAATGTTCATAGGCCTCCTCTGGTGTCAGAAAAACAAGTAAGTTGTGAGTAATGTTTTACAATGTGGTGCAACCACTGGACTCTTTCTTCTCTGGGTGCTGGATCACAGAATCACAGAATCTTCATGGTTGAAAGGGACCTTTGAGATCATCAAGTCCAACCAGAAAAAAAACCAACCAAAAACCAACCACAAAACACACCCACCCACAAACAGACACAAACCAACAATCTCGGGCACTAGAGCATGCCCTGAAGTGCCATGTCTACACATTTATTAAATATGTCCAGGGATGGCAACTCCACCACCTCCCTGGGCAGGCTGTTCCAGTGTCTGACCACTCTCTCAGTAAAGTAATTCTTCCTAATATCTAATCTAAACCTCCCCTGCCACATCTTCAGAGCATTTCCTCTGGTCCTGTCATTATTCCCTTGGGAGAAGAGGCCAACATCCACTTCTCTACAACCTCCTTCCAGGGAGTTTTGGAGGGCAATGAGGTCCCCCCTCAGCCTTCTCTTCTCCAAACTAAACATGCCCAGTTTCCTCAGCCTTTCCTCATATGACGTGTTCTCTAGACCCCTCACCACCTTGGTGGCTCTCCTCTGGACACGCTACAGCACCTCAATGTCCTTCCTGTAGTGAGGGGCCCAGAACTGAACACAGCACTTGAGGTGAGGCCTCACCTGTGCCCAGTACAGAGGCACCATCACTTCCCTACTCCTGCTGGCCATGCTATTCCTGATACAGGCCAGGATGCCATTGGCCTTCTTGGCTACCTGGGCACACTGCTGGCTCATGTTAAGCCGGCTGTCCACCAATACCCCCAGGTCCTTTTCTGCTGGGCAGCTTTCCAGCCACTCTTCCCCAAGCCTGTAGCGTTGCCTGGGGTTGTTGTGACCGAAATGTAGGACCTGGCATTTGGCCTTATTAAACCGCATCCCATTGGCCTTGGCCCATTGATCCAACCTGTCCAGATCCCTCTGTAGAGCCTTCCGACCCTCAAGCAGATCAACACTCCCACCTAGTTTGGCATCATCTGCAAACTTACTGAGGGTGCACTCAATCCCCTTATCTAGATCATCAATAAAGTTATTAAATAAGACTGGCCCCAAAACTGAGCCCTGAGGGACACCACTGGTGACCGGCCACCAACTGGATTTCACCCAATTAATTACAACTCTCTGGGCACAGCAATTCAGCCAGTTTTTTACCCAATGAAGAGTACACTTGTCTATGCCATGATTCGCCAGCTTCTCCAGGAGAATGCTGTGGGGAATGGTGTCAAAGCCTTACCAAAGCCCAGGTAGACAACGTCTCTGTCTGAGATGTATGGGCTCTGTGTGTTTGTCTTCTGGTCAACTATGTCTCTCTGGACAGCCACTGTGTGTCTTCCTATGCTGCACTAGTGCTGTCCAGTGAGCTGCTCACATCTAACTACTGTGATGGGCACCATCCAGCTCATCAGTTAAGTAGGGTATTTTGACCCTTTGAGTACAGCGGTCTCACCTTCTCTAGGGGAGAGCAGTAAAATGCGCAACAAGATCTTCCTTTGGCCCCTGACAGGAGGATGGATGGGCTGTGTCCTTGGGATTGCCTTGGAATTATAGCAGCTGAAACGGTGTTTGCATAGACTGTACCTGTTTGGAGTTGTTAAAACATATTCATTGCCTTTGTGTGGATTGTAAGGGAACTCTGCAGGTTGCTTCAAAGGAATTTTTCTAAAGGTTTAACCGAGATAAACTCAAAACAGGGCCATTGAGTTTGGTTTCGTCATTGTTGTTCCCAAATTCAGAGGCTTCTTGATGGGAGTGGAAACCTGTCCTAATAGGATTTTTTGTGGTTTTGTTAGAGTATTTGCATTCTCCTTTTTCCCCTTTCTCCTTCTACTCTGTGACCTGTGTTTGTCTTACCTATTCCTCTAAGGAAGGATTGTTAAGCCAGATATAATAATGGATTGTTTGAATGAAAGCAGTGTGATGCAGAACATTTGGAAACCCTGATGCTGTGTTATGCTGCAGTTATAAACTGTACCACTGTAAACTGGGATACCTTTGTGTGTAAAAATGAAATAAAGAGAACACCCAAATGGCATGTATGAGACAGTCTTTATAGAGATGTTTTTCTCTGGGAAAGCTCTGTGAAAGTTTTTTAAAAGGCCAGGATTTTTTTTTCTCATTTTGTCCCTTGACTGAGGTAAGGTTGAGTGGGTCCATTTGTTTAGTTTGGAGATGCAGATGATGGAGTATTCAGGAAAATTGTGGGAAGGAGTGAATTACTGGCAGGCCTGCATGGGTCTTTGGAGCACTGGACTTCTGGTTTTCACAGGGCCCGGTTAGATGCAGGTGAGGGGAAACTGGCCCCGACCCTACTAGAGGCCTGTGGGTATACAAAGGCCTCTGCAAACCATTGAGGTGGGCAGATTGACTTTTCCAACTCTCTCAATGTCTCCAGCTGGAGATGGCACCTGTGAGGTGTTTGAGCACTAAGTGTTTTGATTCTAGATATTTTGGGGGATGGATGGCACAACAACAGCATATATATTCATTTGGGGAAGTGTTTGGGGATAGGTGGATAAGTGTTTGGCTAGGAGGTGGATAATTACCAGGATGATACTACTGCCAGGGAGAGGATTCACCCTCAGGAAATGCAGAGTACTACAGCTGTCCCTTCCTTAAAGGCCCTGATAAGAAGGTAAGTCCTGAGGACACGCTGGTGTAGTGATGCTGACCAGAAGACTGTTGTACATCGAGAATTGAGTGATCCGCCATCCAGTTAATCTGGGAAGGCATAGGCCTTCCTGTGCCTGCATGTGGTGCATAAATCCCTGGACGACAGGATGAACTCAGCCAGCTCATTGGGGATCTGATGGGGGAGAGGGGATATTGTGGTCGTGCAGGAATCACTGTTTGGAGCATGCTGGGCTTTGGGTTCTGGTCTGGTGGTACATTAATGGTGTTTTGTATATTCCTCTATTTGTATTACTGTTGTTTTCCCCTTCCCGTTGCGGTTCTGTTAAACTGTCTTTACCTCAACCCACGAGTTTTGCCTTTTTCTTCTGCTTCTCCCCCAATCCCACTGATGGGGAAGAGTGAGCAAAAGACCACGTGGTTCTTTGTTGCCAGCTGGAGCTAAACTATGATAGTCCTTTTTGGCACCCAACATGGGGCACGAAGGGTTGAGATAATGACAGATCTGACCAGAGCATGTTAAAAAAAAATGTTATATGCATTTATTTTATGCATTAAATAGTTGCTGCACAATGTTGCTTTGTTTGTTTGTATGAAAATTCTTATGTGACTGTGTTATGAAAATTCTGATATGCTGTATATGATGGTGTTCATGGTGACCCCATAATAGTGTTCGTCTCCTCTGGGAGAGGGATCAAGATTATAATTTTGCTGCCCTGTGTACTATCAGTTTATGATATGAAAACATCACTCTTCAGGCAGTTATGTTGGTGTGTTTATGCGGCATTGATGTATTGCTTGTACCTTGGGCACCATCTCTTGGAATTTATTAATAATTGCACCTGATCTATGGGAAAAGAAAAGGGCATATACTTTCCCCAGCTTTTCCACCTCCTTTTTCTCATTTGGGCAGGGTACAACAGCTTTTGAGAATTTTTAATATACCTGGGATGGTCAAACCAGCATGGTTCTATTGCTATGTATCCTGAATGTGTTTCAGGTCATGTTTAGGATTAAACAACTGTTTAAAAATACCACTCAGAGATCTGCCCCGAGGCTGGATACTCATGGGTAGCATGGCATGTGGGAGAATATGGGTGGGTATTTAGAGAACTTCTCACCTCCAATGGTTTGGAACTTCACCCCTAAACAGCTACAGGACCCTGATAAAGTGATAGAATACTTGAAGGGAAAATGCTGTGGCTATTCCAGGAGGTACAACTTACTGCACTGTGCTGGGCCCTGCCCAGTATCTACCAATTACTGCTTGACGCTATGCATCACCTTCAGGAAAAAGAGAGAGAAACCAGACTGTCAGGCAGGACAGTTACTCCAATTCCTGAGACAGGCACTGAGACAAGCACTGCAGCTATTCCAACCTCTACACTGTGGCTACTCCAACCCCCGCAGCAGGCGCTACGGCTACTCCAAGCTTTGCAACAGGCTCTGCGGCTGCTGAAACCCAGGTAACAAGCACCGCAGCTGAACCAGAAAACTAGCCCGTGCGAGCATCAGGCATCCCTATACAGAAGAAGAAATACACAAAGAAATCAGTTCGCTTAATACGGGATGACGATGAACCAGGGCCATCATGAGAACAGGACGAAGAGGCAGAACCAGAGATAATCACCCAGTCCCTATTCCTGAGTGAACTTTGAGGTATGCAAAAGATTTCAGCCACCATCCAGATGAGTACATTGTCACCTGGCTGCTCTGATGCTGGGATAACCTGGCCAGTAGCTTGGAATTAGAGGGTAGGGAAGGTCCAGCAACTCAATATGTCCTACTCCCCACCTGTACTTGACAGTATCTCAGCTCTCAGCAGTAGGTATCTCTCTGCTCAAGAGACAGGACATAGAGGGTACTCACCATGACGCACCCTATGGTTTTACCTGTGTGACCATGGAAATGACATTAGGAAGTGGGATGAAAAACCTACCCTGACCCTAGAGGCACGACCACATGAGTTGCAAGGACAAAAGGGAAATCTGGGAAAAATCACCTCTCCAGTTTCCAGGGGGCAGTTCCCCAGACAGAGTAGAAGGCCCGATCTTACTTCTGATCCCCTCAAAGGGACTTCTAAGTCATTTTTGCAAGAAGTGAGTAGTGGATACTATGACCAGGATCACACAGGTCCTGCCTACAGCCAGGTAGAGGAGACAACCATGTTTAATGGACTGTGTGAATTCGATGGCTTGGCACACCAGACCCAGAGGAGTATAAGGCTCTAGTAGACACCGGTGCACAGTGTATCTAATACCATCAAGCTCTAAAGGGGCAGAACCCATCTGTATTTCTGAAGTGACACGGGAATCCCAATGGTTGACTGTATTGGAAGCTGAAGTGAGCCTAACTGGGAATGAGTGGCAAAAGCACCCCATTATGACTTACCCAGAGTCCCTGTGCATCCTTGGCATAGATTGCTTCAGGAGAGGGTATTTCCAGAACTCAAAAGGGTACCAGTGGGCTTTTGGCATAGCTGCCTTGGAGACAGAGGAAATTAAACAGCTGTCTACCTTGCCTGGTCTCTCAGAGGACTGTTTGTTGTGGCGTTGCTGAAGGTCAAAGAACAACAGATAACAACCACAACCCCAATGTTGCATTGGTGATGATATCACACCAACTGAGACCTTTTCATTCCCATCCGTAAGCTGATTCATCAACTGGAGACCCAAGGAGTGATCAGAAAGATTCTCTCACCCTTAAATAGTCCCACATGACCAGTGAGAAAATCTAATGGAGAGTGGAGACTAACAGGGACTGTCATGGCCTGAATGAAGTCACGCTCTCACTGAGTGTGACAGAATGTTAGAATTTCAATACAAACTGGAGTCAAAGGCAGCCAAGTGGTATGCCACAATTAATATTGCTAATGCGTTTTTCTCAATCCCTTTAGTAGCAGAGCACAGGCCCGTTTGCTTTCGCTTGTAGAGGATGCCAAGTACACCTGGAATCAACTGCCCAAGGGGTGGAAACACAGACCCACCATTTGCCATGGATTGATCCAGACTGCACTGGAATAAGGTAAAGCTCTGGAACACTTGCAATAGATTGACAACATCATTGTATGGGGCAACACAGCAGAAGTTTTTGAGAAAGGGAAAATAGTTCAAATCCTTCTGAAAGCCATTTTTGCCATAAAACAAAGGAAGACCTGCACAGGAGATCCAATTTTTAGGAACAGAATGGCAAGATGGACGCTGTCAGATCCCAATGGATGTGATCAACAAAGTAACTGCTATGTCTTCACCGCCTAGCAAAAAGGAAACACAAGCTTTCTTGGGCAGTGTATACTTTTGGAGGCTGCATACCCCAAATTATAATCTGATTGTAGGCCCTCTATGTCAAGTGACCCAGAAAAAAAAAAATGCTTTTAAATGGGACCCTGAGCAACCACAAGCCTGTAAACAAACTAAATAGGAAATCGCTCATGCAGTAGCCCTGGGGCCAGTCCTGGCAGGGCAAGATGTTAAAAATGTGCTCTGCACTGCAGCTGGCACAAATGGCCCTACCTGGAGACTTCCAGAAAGCACCGGGGCGTACTTGAGGTCAACCCCTAGGGTTTTGAAGTCAGGGATACAGAGGATCTGAGGCCCATTATGCTCCAATGGGAAAAGAGATGTTGGGAGCATATTAGGGGTTCAAACTGCTTTGGAAGTGGTTGGTACTGAAGCACAGCTCCACTTGGCACCTTGACTGCCAGTGCTGGGCTGGATGTTCAAAGAAAAGGACCCCTCTACACATCAAGCAACTGATGTTACATGGAGTAAGTGGGTCACAATGATCACACAGTGGGCTCAAATAGGAAACCCCAGTCACCCAAGAATTTTGACAGTCATTGTGGACTGGGCAGAAGGCAAAACTTTTGGAATATTACCAGAGGAGGAGGCGACACACGTGGAACAGGCCCCACCATATAATAAACTATCAGAAAACTGAGAAGAAATATGCTCTGTTCACTGATGGGTCCTGTTGTATAGTAGGAAAACATCAGAGGTGAAAGGCTGCTGTGTGGAGTCCCCCCTGACAAGTTGCAGAAGCTGCTGAAGGACAAGATGAATCGAGCCAGTTTGCAGAGGTGAAAGCCATCCAGCTGGCCTTAGCCTTTGCTGAATGAGAAAAATGGCCAGTACTTTATACTGATTCATGGATGGTGGCAAATGATCTGCGGGGGTGGTTACAGCAGTGGAAGCAGAGCAACTGGCAGCACAGAGACAAACCCACTTGAGCTGCTGCACTGTGGCAAGATATTGCTGCTCAGATAGAGAATCTGATTGTAAAAGTACATCACATAGATGCCAACGTACCCAAGAGTTGGGCCACAGAGGAACATCAAAATAATGAGCAGGTGGATCGGGCTGCTAAGATTGAAGTGGCTCAGGTGGATCTGGACTGGCAACATAAAGGTGAATTATCCATAGCTCATGACACCTCAGACCATCAAGGAAAAGATGCAACATATAGATGGGCTCGTGATTGAGGGACGGACTTGAACATGGACACTATTGCACAAGTTATCCACGAATGTGAAATATGCGCTTCAAACAAGCAGGCCAAGCAGTTAAAGCCTCCCTGTTATGGAGGACGATGGCTGAAATATAATTATGGGGCGGCCTGGCAGATTGAGTATATCTCACTCCCACAAACTGGCCAAGATAAGTGCCATGTGCTTACAATGGTGGAAGCAACCATCAGATGGTTGGAAACATACCCTGTGCCCCATGCCAGCTCCCAGAATGCTATCCGGGCATCTTACGGTGTCATTGCACCCCAGAGAAAACTGAGTCAGACAATATGACTCATTTCCAAAACAACCTCATAGACACCTGGGCCAAAAAGCATGGCATTGAATGGGTCTATCACATCCCCTACCACACACCAGCCTCTGGGAAGATTGAAATATACAGTGGACTGCTAAAACCTACACTGAGAGCAATGGGTGGTGGGAGCTTAAAACATTGGGATACACATTTAGCAAAAGCTACTTGGTTACTTAACACCAGGAGATCTACCAGTCGAGCTGGCCTTGCCCTATCAAAACTTCCACATACTGCAGAAGGGGATAAATTCCCTGTAGTGCACATGAAGCATATTCTCGGGAAGACAGTCTGGGTTAGTCCCACCTCAGGCAAAGGCAAACCCATTCACAGTATCGCTTTCGCTCAAGGACCTGGGTGCACTTGGTGGGTGATGCAGAAAGATGGGGAGGTTTAATGTGTACCTCATGGGGTTTTGATTTTGGGTAAGAATAGCAAATAAAACAAATTGTACGATGTTAATTGCCAAATAACCCTGCCACTGTATGTCATCACTGTGACAGTTACTATGTGCTGTATCAATGGAACTACTTTAAGAATCACTCAAACTAATGACAGATGGACTTCGATGAAACTGAATATAGTGCAGTGATGATAGGATCAGAACTGGCTTCAGCAACTGGTGCCCAGCAACTTCCTCAAGATTGACATCTTCAACTTGGAGACTGTGGGCGTGAGCCGCACCAGGTACATCAGCCACAAGCTTCAAATACAGCATGCAACAGTCCAGCAACACTCACCTTCTCTCTTGCGCTGTGAGAATGTTATAACAGATAGAACCCAAAGTCATGGATTAAATAAACTCAACAGACATTTTAGAGTGATGGTCCATAGACTAAGATGATATCTGCATGTGCATATATATATCAAAAACAGGGACAAGTGGTGGTGATTAATTGGAAAGTGTAAGACCTGGGCATGACATAGATGGTATAAGACAAAGGATGGATAATGTCCTGGTTCCAGCAGGGGTAGGGTTAATTTTCACAAAGAGCTTGGATGGGACACAGACAGTTTGGCTGACCCAAACTAGTCATGTGGGTATTCAATACCCATCAATGCCACGTGACATCATGCTCAGTATATAGCTGGGGGAGGTGGCAGTGGGGGGAAGGGGAGGAAGGGAGAGGGGGGGGGGGGGGGGACAGTGGAAGGGGAGGATGTTCGGAGTGGGCTGGGCTTTGGGTTCTGGTTGGTGAGCAATGGTACATTAATCATGTTTTGTATATTCCTGTATCAGTATTGTTGCTTTGCTCATTCCTTTGCTGTTCTGTTAAACTACCTTTATCTCAACCCACGAGTTTTGCCTTTTTCTTCCTATTCACTCCTCTGGGTTTGGGGGTGGGAGGGGAAGTGGTGTATGAGCAAAAGACTGTGTGGTTCTTTGTGGCCAACCAGGGCTAAACCACAACAGTGTGTCTGATGAAGTTCATAACTATATGGTTTATTATGTTTTGTACACTATGAGAGCGGAAGGCTGTTTCCTGTATTGGAGAGCCTGAACACACTGCTGAGCTTTCCCAAAGGGCTTGTCAGAGGTGCCCTTTAGGAAGAGTAACTTCTTAGGCCAGGTGTTGCGTTAAAAGGGCCTTAGTTTTGTCCCTGGAAAAGGGCCCTGCCAAGGGCCTTCACTGATACAGTTCTGTTTCAAAGCTAAGGGCTCTAACTAAGACAGCTTAACATCTGTCTGTTTCGGAGCTCTGCTAAGGACTTTCACTGAGACAGTTTCACAGAGTTGAAAAGATGAAATGATTTATTGAAGTGACATATAATAGATTCAGAATTGCCGTTGATAAACGCACTAGCTGCAATAGTGCTAATATACTATAACAATGCTAGCAAAATAAATGAATAAATGCTATCCCAGGTGTTCTTCACCAAGAGTTGAAGGCCCAATACTTACCAAGAAGGTGTCCCTGTCTTGGTAGAGGAAGAGGAGCACAGCCTCTAGATTGTCTCTTCTAGGTCTCAAGTTTCTTCTTCCTCAGAGAGATTTCTCTCCTGATACTCTCCTTAGTATCCCTTATAGAATCATAGAATGGTTTAGGTTGGAAGGTGTCGTGGTTTTGGCTGGATTGGCCAATCAGAATGACAGATGGTCCCTTCAAAGAAAGGAGAGGAAGAGATAAAGAGATTTATAAGTTTAGAAAAAAACTAAACTACTTTAATGAAAATATTAATAAATAATGAAATAATAAATAAGAATAAGAAATTTTTTTAAAAAAGGAAAAAAGTATACAGTATATACAAAACCGTATCAAGCTCCCAGGATGACAATCATGTCACCAGCAGGCACAGGGAAAAGTCCCAGAGTGGACTTGGCAACAGACAGGAGCTGGATTCCAGATCTGGAGTCAGGAATGCACCGATTGGGATCAAAGACAGATAAACAGACAGAGTCCTCCTTGCACATCGGCCATTGAAGAAATTGAGTTGGCTCTTTGATCCCTCAGCTTTTATAATAAGCATGATGCAGATGGGATGGAATACCGTGTTGATCAGTTTTGGGTCACGTGTCCTGTCCGCTCCTCCCCACAGATGTGACCTCTCTATGCTTTTCCACTTCCGACCCTCCAATGGGGCAAATAATGAAGTTAGCTGACCTTGGTTGTTATAGCAATAAGTACAAGCAAGACCCTCTCTGCATATCATTCCTTGGTATAATCAGGTCTTATCACTGTATGAGCGAACAGTTTCTGAACAATATGCTGTTAATTTCAGAGTTTAGTTAGTTAGAAGAGGCCCAGCTAAAAAGGAAAATTACTGAACAGAAAATTGGTTCTGTTTTACCTCAAACCAGGACAGAAGGGACCTTAAAGGTCATCTAGTTCCAACCCCCCTGCCACGGACAAGGACACCTCCCACTACACCATAATGCATCTTATCATATAACGTATCAGACTGTAATTTATATGCTAACCTTCCCTGATCCCTTCCCTGAGGTGAAGTTTTATCATTATTTGGGTGGAGAGTCGGGTGTTATATATGTTTAGCGTGTTCTTCTTTTAGCTCATTATCATACTTAGGGGTGTCAACTCTAATATTCATTTTATGGATAACTAAGCAAAAGGTGTCAGTCCTGGCACCGCAACCACATTCTGTGCTGAAGCCATTTATCTTCCTATTCCTGCACTCCTGAAATTTTGAGCCAAAACAGATTGACCTTCTGCCACAAGACTCCCTCAGCTGTTTTTCACACCGACCTCTCGGCTCTCCCCCACAGAGCTCGCACAGGAGATAAGAGGTCATCAGTGCGATTAATCACACTGATCACACATTCCCATATAGGTACTAGACAACCCTAACAGAGGGGACATGTTTCTGGATCTGTTGCTCCCTAACACAAGTGAACAAATCGGAGACATCAATATTGGAGGCAGCCTGGGCTGCAGTGATCATGCACTGGTGGAGTTCTCGGTCCTGAGGGGTATGGGACAGACAAAGAGTAAAGTCAGGACCCTGAATTTTCAGAAAGCAAAATTCCAGCTGTTCAAGTCAAAGGGACTCCCTGGGACACTGCTTTCAGGGGTAAGGGAGCAGGGAAAAGGAAGGTTAAGGAAACCATACCTCCCCTGATGAGCACAACTAGCAAATTGGTAACAGCAGGCTAGGAAAAGGCTGAGGTATTCAACAAATTTTTGCCTCCATCTTCACTAGCAATCTCTCTTCCCACACTTCTCAAGTGGATGGACCTCAAAGCAGGGACTGGGGGAGCAAAGTTCCTCACACTGTAATAAGAAGACTATGAACATACATAAGAGAACCTGAACATAAATAAGTCTTTGAGACCCGATGAGTTGCTTTCTGGAGTTGTGAGGGAATTGGCTGATGAAGTTGCCTAGCCACTCTCTACGATACTTCAAAAGTCACAGCAGTCAGGTAGAGTCCCCGGTGACTGGAAAAAGGGAAACATTTCACCCATTTTCAAAAAGGGTTGAAAAGAGGACCCTGGGAACTACCAACCTGTAAGCCTCACCTCCGTGCCTGACAAGATGATGGAACAGATTCTCCTAGAAGCTATGCTAAGGCACATGGAGGACAAGAAAATGATTTGAGACAGCCAACATGGCTTTACCAAGGTCAAGTCTTTCCTGACCAACCTAGTGGCCTCCTAGGATGAAGTGACTACATCAGTGGACAAGGGAAGAGCTACAGATGTCATCTATCTGGACTTCTGTAAGGCCTTTGACACGATCCCTAATAGCATCCTTCTCTAAATTGGAGAGATATGGATCTGATGGATGGACTATTTGATAGATAAGGAATTGGCTGGATGGTCATATCCAGAGGGTTGTGGTCGATGTCTCAATGTCCAGAAGAGATCAGTAACATTAGGGGTCCGTATAGGCACCAGTACTATTTAATTTGTTCATCAATGACATAGAAAGTGGGATTGAGTGTACCCTTAGCACATTTGTGGATGGCACCAAGCTGAGTGGTGTGGTTGACACACCTAAGGGACAGGATGCCATTCAGAGGGATGAAGAGAAGGTCTAGAAGTAGGCTGATGCGAACCTCAGAGGTTCAACAAGGCCAAGTGACAGGTCCTGTGGCTGGACTGAGGCAACCTCCAGTATCAATACAGGCTGGGGGATGAAGGCATTGAAAGCAGCCCTATGGAGAAGGACTTGGGGGTACTAGTGGATGAAAAGCTGGATGTGAACCAGCAATGAGCACTCGCGGTTCAGAAAGCCAACTGTACCCTGGGCGGCATCAAAAGAAACGTGGCCAACAGCTTGAGGGAGGGGATTCTACCTCTCTGCTCTCATGAGACCCCTCCTGGAGTACTGCATCCAGCTCTGGAGTCCTCAGTACAAGAAAGACATGGAGCAGGTCTAGAGGTATATGAAGATTATCAGAGGGCTGGAACACCTCTGCTATGAGGAAAGGTTGAGACAGTTGGAGTTCTTCAGCCTGGAGAGAAGAAGGTTCTGAGGACAACTTATTGTGCCCTTCCAGTACTGAAAAATGGCTTTCAAGGAAGATGGAGACAGACTTTAATCCCTGTGGTGATAAGAAAAGGGGTCATGGTGGACTAGATGATCTTTAGAGGTCCCTTCCAATCCAAAACATTCTATCATTCTATGACTCTATGAAGCCATGCGGTGGGCAGAACTCATCAGCGAGACTATCCTAAATGCATGCACGTCCCCTGAATTCGTGAGCTCTGTTATCAGGGTTGATTGCAAGCGTGGGGCTGCAGCAGGCCCTGCTCGCTGAGCCGGCAAGAAGCTGGGCCTCTTCCCAGCGCCCGAGCTCTGCAGTGTCTGTCTGCGACTGCGAGTGTCGCTGTCGGCTCACGCTGGGCCGAAAGGCGGGCGGCGGCCGGCAGAACAAGGGCGAGCGGCGAGCAAGCCGCGGGGCTAGAAGGTGCGAGCCCGAAGCAGCGCAGTGAGAGCGATCC